>MQRK01250297.1:3744-17641 GCA_001938485.1 Girardia tigrina
TATATATATATATATATATATATATATATATATATATATATATATATATAATCTATTATTTTCTAATATTATGATTATAAAAGTGTATTATAATAAAGTATTATATCTAGACTTTTGATGTCATTGAAATCTTTTTAACACGACCTATATTTTTACAATTACTGTTCCTAAATGCTTTTCAAACCCTTCAGAATATATTTATAAATAAATTTATGTATTATATATATATAGTATAAGAAAAAATAAAAATATAGTAAAATCTTTTTTTTACAATTATCATTTGTTTTTACAAAATATTTACAAATATTATAGGAACAAAATGAATATTCAAATAGTATAGAACAATGAATGTAAGGAGTGAATGAATATTTCAAACCAGACCTGCTCTAATGAATGGAGAAAATGGGTGAATTAGTCCAAATTATGGTCTTGCTCTAGAATATTTTCGTCTGTTAGTTTCGGAATTAGACGAAAAGTATTCAAGTGATGATTCTATTTTTTAGTAACCAATGTTGCAGGGACTGAAGCATAATAATTGTGAGAGATAATGTCTGAACAAGGATTCAATTATTTGTTTCTGGTATAATATTAAGTGATGCTCGGTTGAGAAAGGTCTAAGGAAGGTAGACGAAATTGAGAAATCGTCAGACGATAATAATTTAAAATCGTTAGTTAAAATCGAAATATAATTTCGATATTATTCTTTTCCAAAATCGAAAACAAATTTTAAATTTCAAAATAAAAATAAAAATATATAATTTGAAGATGTTATTTAAGATTAATAAAGAATTATTGTATAAAAAATTAAATATTTTTTTAATTAGTCCAACAATTAAAATTGTTTATATTTCTATCGAAAATTTATGTTTATAAATTATGTTTAAAGATTATGTTGTATTAAAAAAAACAAGTAATTTGAATTTAAAATTTTTAAAATGTATGAAAAGATAAATAAAGGAAAGCTTTATTAGTTAAATTAATATAAAAGGTGTTTCTTAACAATGCAAATAATATATTTTTTTTCATTTAATTTTGAGTATAATAAAAATTTTTAGTGACATGAAGGCAGACCTTAATCACGAAATCCAAATCCAAATCAGTATTACAGGTGAAAATATCGGCCGGAAATTAAATTTTAAGGTACAATCACCCAAGTTTAAAAGTAATGACATTCAGGAGATATAAACATTTGAACTTTATTAAAAAGACAAAAAGATGTATTTTACGTATATTAACCACTGCTGTGATTTGCCCGAATCCAGTTCGGGTAGGTATTTTGCTGACACAGTGATTTGCCCGAACTGGATTCGGGCAAATCATACACGAATCATACAATGCCTATAAAGATGAGGCAAAAGGATTACAAATTGTTATGCATCTGATGAAACCCATATTGCGTTTAGGACATTGTCTTACCACAGACAACTTCTAATATTGTTTATTTATGTTTTATACCGATTTATTATATTTCAAAATACGATAAAAAAACATAATTGTGAAAAAAAGGTGGCTTTTTATGAACCACTCTTTTCCAAGAGGTTGACCACAGAAGTGGTTAACTCATTTAATACTCTATTAATTTATAATAATTATATTTTTATTTTAATTATCTCGATGCCGGGGATTTTAATCTCCTTAATCTTTACAGCCAAATCAAACAGACGCCCTATAAAATAATTAAATTAATAACCTCCTGTAAAAGATTGCATTTTGTTTAACAATATTTTTTCTATAAATCGATTATGATTTTCATCTAGTTCATTTATTTAAACCAAATAAAAAGATAAAAGTTTAAAAGATGAAGAATATAGATAAAAATAATACAAAGACGAGATTAAATGATATTTTAAAAAATTTTATTTGACATATAATTTTGACGGTACAACTGTCATCGTCTGGTCATAAAGAATTATAAATCTGATATATGCTCATATAGACAAGCTGTGATTATGTAATCAATGAATAATTGTGTCATCTAACGATATTGTGAAGCGTTACACATCATATCTTTAGATCCTAAGATTAATTTTTCAAAATGGGTGTTTCGATAACCTTTTTGAGCGTGTTTAGATGACTAGAACGTTTAGTGATTACATAATAACTGCTCACTTATATTTAAAATTCATATTAAGTTGAAGCAAAAGTTCTTCGCCTTTTTAAAGCAAATTTATTGAAAGATTTTAGAAAAAACACAAAAAGATAATCCTCAAATCCCCGTCAGCAGCTATCGCTTTTGCTAGTTGTTCTTGCAAAAATTTTCTGAGTTCAAAGAGATGAAAGTATCGATTGAATTCCTTGCATCATCTTTATTCTTAAAGCACTGTCCTGCCAAAGTGTGCTGTACAGATATGAAAACAAGAAGATCTGAATGAACCAGATCTGGATAATAGGTCTAATGAGGAAAACCTTCCCATCCAAGACTTAAATTTGTATTTGTCGTTTTATCAGTAACGTTCCGGTAAGCCTTGTCAAGGAGGAGAATGATCTTTTGAGCACTATGACCAATTTGAAGCCGGAATTCCTTGATTTTATTGCTCAGTTTAAGCAATTATTCACTGTAGCGCTGGGTTGTATGAGGTTGGAGGATCTCATAGAATAGCACTCCCTTTTCATCCCATAAGATGTATAATAGCATCTTCTTACATGAATATTCGATATAGGAATGGAAACTGTAACTTGGCCGGGGTCTTTTCATGATCTTGGGCACTCTGGATTCTCGTAATGCACCCAACTCTTGTCACTAGTAACAATTCGTCAAAGAAACGATTTTCGGTGGTGACGTTTATAATGCATTAACTCAATCTTTGAGCAAAACTTACTAGAGATAACTGGTGTGGAACCCATCTTCTAACCTTCAGTATTTTACACAGTGGGTTTAACTCCAAGTTGCAGAGCCAGTTCACGAGTAGTCTTGTCACTATCCTCCTCCAACATACCTTGCAATTCTGTTTCCCTTTTACCTTTCGGTCTTAAACGTCTCTCTTCATCCTCGAGCCATGAATTTTTGCATGAACCTTTCATTTTCTTTGTCACATAACGATGGCGATTATACCGTCGAAATTAATTATCAATAAAAATAATTTTTCTTCTTTAAAAGGTGTATTTATATTTTTACAACTAAAATACTATAATTTTTTTAATTATTTGAATAAGTAATTCACATAAATAATAAATAAATAATTCATATCGTTACAATAATAATAATCATTATTGTATTTGTTTGGTGAAATTTTATTTCGAATCATTTATAAAAGAAGATAAAAGAAAATCTGTAACATTTTGTAAGAAAATTGAAATAATTTCTTTCCACAGAAGAAAATTAATTTGTCATTTCAAATGAAACGAAACAAATCGAATAAGATAAATAATCTAATTCAATTATATAATTTAATGACATACTTTGCCAATGTCTTTTTATTATTAAAGAAAAAGCAAATAATTGTAGACATTTAAAACAAACAAATTTTATTTAGGAAATCCCTCTCAAGTAATAATAATTTGAATTTTTTACTGAGTTTGGAAAGGAAGATTTTAGAAATATTTTACAAAATTACTTTGCAATTTAATAAATAATAAAATATAATAAAATAATAAAATAAGGAATAATGAGCAATATTGTCAGAATATTTGATGAAGTGTTGCAAAATGAACCAGTAGCGTCGCTAGGCGGGTGCGGGGGAAAGTGCGGACTGCACCGGGTGACACAATCTCAGAGTGTCACCAAATGAAAAATACATCGCGAAAATAACCCTGTATAAATAACCCGGTTTAGAAATATTATTATGTCATTTCATGTTGATTTGACTTTACCAGTAATTTTATGCTATGGTAAAGTAACGCACACGATCGTTGAGTTGTGAAATCATTCAAACGGTGCCGGTACATAGTTGTTGCAGATACACTATAAAATGCATTTACAATGCGTGATGGGCGGATTGGGCTCCACTGCCTCCACACTCAGAATAAATCTGTAAGAGTGACAACGTGACTTTACCGCACTGGGTGACACCAACCCTAGCGACGCCATTGAAATGTATTGTTAATTAAATATAAAAAAGAAAGTGGCGGATTTGGGGTTTTCTCGTGCAATAGTATCAACACCAACAGTAAGAGAGAGATCAATTTCTTTAATTGCGAGTATGACAATGAACGGAATATGAAACTTCCGTTGGTTGTCATACTTGCAATTAAAGAAATTGATCTACCTCTTACTGTTGGTGTTGATACTATAGCACGAGTTCCTTGCTTCGATCTCGCATGAGATCTTTTTAAATGTAAATTAAAAGATGATTCATCGATAAATATCGCCCCTGAAAAATCATTGTTGAAATGGTTGTTAAACCATAGCGCATATTCTTTTCTCAAAATGATTTTTTAGGACGAATTAACTCTATCCAGCTCTCTATGGGAAAGTTTCATAGCAAAACAATTGCTAACTCTACCGTCAATACTATTATTTTTACTGAATATATTACTGAACTATGTTGCTATTTGAGAGATGTTCTTCATATGCAAAAAGCTTGTTTAATAATGGATAAAGCCAGAATACATAAAAAAAGAAAATGAAAGAATAACTTCAGAATTTAATTTTGAATTTAAATTCTTTTCACCTTATTCTTATATGCTTAACCCTATTGAAAATACTTTTCAAAAATTAAGAATGGTGTTGAATTTTATCGGTCAGATTGGGGACAAAAGGATTATTGTTGTCTGAACTGATGTTATCTGAAACGCATAACATAACGGCTTCAGATAGAGCGGGATATTGTAAAAACATTCTTCGAAATTGTGAGGAATATGGGGTGTATAATTGTTTTTTGTAGTGTTTGCATGTTTAAATGTTGTGTGTTGATTTGGGATTGTGCCTCTCCTAATCAATATTTTAATTTTTATAATCTGAAACTAATTTATTTAAATTTAGATTAAATATTCAAATTTTTAATTTTTATTATTGACACTTTTAAATAATTTTATTGATTTTATTTTTGTAAATTTGTAAATAATTAAAATCCAATTAATGTTTAAAAATTACTATATAAATATTTTATTTAAGCCAATAAAATTTAAATTAAATATTTTTTAATAAAATAATTTTCTCAAGTATAGTTCAGATTATAATGAGTTGAAAATTGAGTGATGGATTATAGTGAAAGCAATACTATTGATCATCATAAAGATGATAAGAAATGTGAATGTAATAAATGTTCTGTCAAATGTGTGAGTTCTCTTAACAGAAATATGCGCAGCTGAATTGCCATATGTTCATCCTTAAACAAGTTGTTATTACGAGTTGTTAATATATTAATAAACTATCATCGTATCTTGTTTTTTTTATTTTATACATGTTCAATTTGAATAATAAAATGTTTCGATTCATTGATTGAACGGAAAATGGTATATAATTAGTAAATAAGTGATAGAAATCGTCATTTATCAAATAAATTAGTATTTTATTGATATTTTCATAAAAAAATCTCTTGGATTTTCAGATCCATCTGCTTACAAGGCGGTAATTGGTCGAGGCTCGACGAGAATCACGACCCAATCTGATATTAGTCCTACTCGAGTGGACTCCGAAGTGTACGACGAGTGACATTTATAACAGAAACAAATGAAAGACGATGAAAACATGAACGATTCCAATCACGAAGTATTCGGCAGCTATGGCGGCAATTTGTGGTCGGCAGCTACAGAGAACGTAATACGGTCTTCTTTATGGCCATATTTATTCATTGGCAATGGACAAAAACAGTCAAGTTTTTCATTGAAAAACGAATGATGAGCAATATTATGTCAGAATACCTTCTATTAATTTGATAAAATTAAATTAATTTCTTTTTTATCAATGAGTTTTTATATCAAAAAGAATTTCGTCATTAAACATTTCTATCAATATTTTGAACTGTAAAAGATAAATAAATCTCAAAATGTGTTTTATGAAAGAAAATCCCAAAAATGATAAATGAATAAATGAAAATTTATTATTATATAAAATCCGTAATGACTGTCATGAAATCAGCATAATAATTATTCAATTATGGTAATCAAGACTTGTTTAATAAAAAAACTCAGCTCATTCAAAATAATCATAGAAATCCACTTGAACTTGTTAATGTAAAAAATCCGATACTTCAAATCTTTCATTATAAATAAAATGAGATCTAATGAAAATATTATATAATATTAATTAGCATTATTTATATTAATATCAATCTTCTATGAAATCATTGAGAATAGAAGTTTTTATTAATTAAAATATCCATATTTTCTGGGGGGGACATGAGTGTCGAGGAACTTTATTTTATGTTTTCAGATTTATGCAGTTTCAGGTGTATGTAAATCGTTACATGTTTCAGTTATATTTTTGTCATTTTTTTAATGCTTTTTATCTTTAATTCAAAAATATAAAAATCAATCAAAAGCCTCACAGATTTTATGAAACAAAAGGGCATTTAATTAAGCACGTGATAAAGGCGTGATTGGCTGCCTTTGATTGGTTGATATTTCTGTCCTATAATTATATAGCACATGACATATTTTATTATTTATTGTCACGTATTTAATTAAATACACTTTGGTTTCAAAAATCGTTTGGTTTTCCACTGGGTACCCTGTAGTCGTATGAATTTTTAGGTATAAATAAATAATATAACTTAGAGCAATACACATACTATATCTATTAATGTTATAAAATTATTGTTTGTCATATAGAACAGAATGATAAAAAACAGTTTCATCATTACATTTTTAGTGTAATATGAATATTATTAATGTAATAAATATGATACAGTTTTTAAAAGTGGTTTTAACACCAATTGTTTGCGAATTATTATAATAAAGCATCATAAACTATTATAAATAGGTAAACTGATTAATCAAATCACTTTAAAGCTTTTTAATTGTTTTTTATTATAATGTTTTTTTATAGACAGTCATTAGTTTCATTTTCAATGTTTACCATCTGTATATTGGATATCTCTCGAATCTCTGATTATTGTAACAATTAAATTACTTATTAAAATCAATAATAAGTTATTCTTAAAAATCGTTGAAGTTATATTAAATTACTTATTTACTTATTCTTAACTAAATTTTTAATGCATTAATTTTTGAAATTAACGTTATTTACGTTTGAATCTACATCAATATAATATTAACATTCTTTGAAAGCATTCTTCATATATCCTTGATTTACTATTGCTGAGTACATTTATGATTCTTCATCTTTGTATGTTTTCCTTCTTCGCTAACAATTTTTCTTCAATTTACAAAATTACTTCTGTATTTATAGGCTTTATAGTTTCCATTCATTATTCCTCAACGATTTTTATTTCCTTTCGGTGTCTGGATGTTTCATCACTGGAGTAATTTTAACACTTCATTTTTTCATATTCATAATAATTTGATATAAAATAAATATTTTTTTGTAAAAATAAAACTGTTAAACAGAGTTATTAATATTACTAATTTTAATTGTTTAAAAAATTCAAGTTTTTAAACTAACTGAAGTTTTGTAATTTAAATCATTCAAAATCCAAGTCTAACAACAGCAAGATGTCAAATATAGTAAAAGTATTTGGATTTTGGAAACATATAAGATTTATCGAGGAAAGTTTCATTTAGATGTTTCAAATATCAGTCAAAGAAAGACAAAGCCTTTATTAAAACTTCTGGGGAAAGGATAATTTTAGGTTTCACAAATCATTCTTATGAAGGAAGTAACAACATAAATATCTAAATTTAAAGTTACTATTAAAAACTTGGTGGAAAACATTGTTGAAAATTAAATGGGGTGGAAAAATAAAAAAGCTGCAAGAACTGGAAATTTAGATAATGATATCAAAATGCTCCTTCTAGTAAAAACTTTTATTTTTTGTTATTTACTGCTGAAGTTCTTTCTCTTCTACCAACATGAATCAATTTAGAAATCTCTCTTAGATATAGGAAATTCGCTGTATGCTATCTTATGCTATCCTATGCTATCTTAATTCTGATAGAAATAATCGAATTTTTATTTTTAAGTTACCAAATATATTCCTTTCATTTTCAATTTGGAAAAGGGAGAAATTCTGTAGGTCTCATTCGCCTGATTTCAAGTTAACATGAAGTACATATGTCTGAAACTGAAGCAGACAAAATACTTGTGGATTTTAAAACATTTGATATGAATGCTTTTCAAGTAAACGTTTAAACTATGTAACTGTCACAGCTTGTTATTTTTATTTATGAAAATCTTTTATAATACGTAGTTTGATCAATAACCTCTGATACTCGGTATGAAATAAAAAATTCACAATGTTCTAACAACTTTTATTTTGAACATTTATTAATAGTACTAAAAATGTTATACATCATTTCTCAATGTAACCTTCTTTGTTAGTAACAAGTTTATTCTATCTGTACAATACATCATCAAAGGCAGTAGCAACAAACAGTTGATTATGTAATGATAAAATGTTGAATAGGTAGAAGCCGTTGGGAGCGGTTCAGGACTGTAGGGTGAGTGTGTAAGACTCAGGAAACCACATTTGGTGATTGTTTCTAGCGAAAGTTGTGTAGAGTGAAGAGGTCCGTTGTCAGTTAATAAACAAAGTTCAGTGTGTGGTGCTCTACGGTTCTTCCTTTTACACTCAATAACAAGGGCATTGAAGTAATTTTCACTGATTTTACTATTTTTCGAGCACAAATTCCCACCGAAGACACCATTTCATAACCAGAATACGGAAAGCATGAATTTTTGTTTGTGAGAAGTTCCTCTTCTGTATCCTAGTTCTGTTATTATAGTTAGCACAGAACCGTAGCTAATCTTTTTTTTCATTTCAACTGCTAGTTCGTGTATTTCTAATCACAATTGACAATTTTTTCACATTCGATTTTTTTTATCTGAGATTTTATTTGGTCTTCTTCCCTGATGGCACCTACGGTCCACTACCTTGCCTGAACTCCTACAGTCGATACTAAAGGGTCACCCAGGATGGACAATCACCGCACTAATCTTTTTTCATGTATTTCATAGTTTGTAGCCCTTTTTCCAAGTTTATAAATTTTATAGCACTGCGGCACTCCACATGGTCCATTTTCATCAAAATGCAACCAAGAAAAATAAACAAAAGTGATCGATTGAAACGAAAGTTTTTTTGTACTAGTAGTAAATTTGTTCAAAAGAAAAGTTGTTGGAACATTGTGAATTTTTTAATTTCATACCGAGTGTTCCGCCCGACCCTCAGGTTTCCCCGAGAATCGGACGGAGGCAGCAGGGTTTCGCAGGGAAGCTTTCTCTATCAAGTGCTGGGCCCATATTAAATGTCTTAATAAGTCACAATCCCTCCATTTTTCCGATATGATTGTCAATAATTCATCACATCCAGTAAGGGAAAAAAGAATAACTCTGTTCTGTTCTCACTTCAAACATTGTCGATTGGTAATTCCAATGGTAAAGATGGATTTTCAGTGTGATCAACATGAAATGGTAACATCAATATATCACTGTTTTCTCTAGTTCCTTTTATTAAACTTTTATTTGTTATAAGAATCGCTCGAGATACCCATCTCATTGGATCAATGTTTAAAAAAAATTTGGATTTAAACAGGGCTTGTGAAAAATAATTTTATCTGTATGAACATCGCTTTCAACAACGTTAATTTTAGTTTCCTGTAATTAATTGGTATATTTCTTTCTTCTTGATTCATTGGAAATTCTCCATTTTGTGATAGTTAAGAATTACATGATAATATTGATGTTTTTAAATTGTATACTGCTCCGAACACTGCCACCATTCCGCAAAAGGCTTGGGGAATTTCTCCACATCCATAATTGAGCCACATGACTGGATAAGATCCGAATTTATTAAAGGACTGTAAAAAAATTTTTGAAATTCCTTCTTTAGTTTCAACGTTCCTAGGAGATAAAGCTAAAAATTCAATAATTATTTTTTCTGTGAATTCATCTATATTTGTTTCAATACGCAGAAGATCAAACAACGGACGATTAGAATACTTCTCCACCAAGTCTTCTGTCAACCCAACTGAAAAGCACCATATAAGAAATGATGTTAACTGTCGCTTTTAACGAAGTGAAAACACTTTAGTTTTTACAATATCTGATCGATTAATCGGAATCGGTGTGATTTTATTATCAGAAAATGAAGAGAATTTGGAAATAAATTTAATCTCTAAATACTGAGTTACATCAAACTGAATAAGAGCCTCGACTATTCGACTTTCGGAGAACAAAACTCTTGGGTATAACTCGAATTCAAAACCGCATATAATTTGTCGAAGACTTCTGATTGCAATGATGGGCAATCGAAATTGATGAACCATTTTTTGTGATTTCTTCAACACAGACATTGTCATTGTCTTCAAGAACCGGATCGATTTTCCATTTCTCCAACAATTCTTCCAAGTCAGAGAGTCGCAAACATCCAATATAACCGCCGTAATAATTACCCCTGTTCAAATATAACACCGAATAACCAGTAGTCAACAATGCGGTCGACAAAATCGATTCAAATATTCCCGCTCCATAAATCACAAAATCGAAACCTCGGGGAAAATCTAACATGATAAAAATATATCAAAGGAAATGCGCACGTTCAATATTTTTATTTTCCAGAATATTTACAGAAGTTCATCTAATTTTCTTCGACAAAACAAATCCTCAAAATTGAATAATAAATTTAATTTTTTTTTAAATGATAATCAGTGTAGTGTACATCAAAAAAAATAAATAATATTTCAAAAAAATATTTTTCATCAATACAATCGTCATAACAAAATTTCAATGATAACGAATATAATTTTGGCGATAGAAAATTTTCGGGTTTCTTTCTTTTCGATTTTATAAATAATGATAATAATTAAATTTTAAAATACAATAATTCAAATATTCGAATCCCGAATACCGAGTCTTAGATGTTTTTGATAGATCTATGTATAAAAGAAATAACTTCAATTGTGTTTCTTTTCTTATACAACTTAGTGCGAAATTGGATAATTGTCTTTTTGCATTAGCCAATTGAAGAGATTCCGCTGTATTTTATGAATTATTTTCACGTCTTTTATAGTCATAATATAATTTTATATTTTTTTCTAATCATTATTTTCATATCCAAAGTAAACAATATTATTTTACTGAATCCATTACTTAGCAGTTCTTTATTCTAAAAATCTCAAAAATTATATTTAATTAGTTTTAATTTGTAATCAGAAAATCGATATTAAAGTTTGAAAACTTGGACAAATTCGGCAACATAAGGAATTTTTAAAACTCGATCTTTCTTCAAATTTAACTTACTGCATAAAAATAAAATTTTAATTATTTTTATTTTTTGAAAATGTATTTTTATTGAAATGAAAAAGTACGTAACAATTTTAATTAAAAAGGTAATTGTGTTAAAATGAAAACGTAAAATAAAATGGAAATTCAATAAAAGATGAAATTTTGTGTCATGAATATTGGTATTCTGAATTTGAACTCAGTAACGAGTAAGTTAATTTTCATTTTCGGTGATCAAAATAATAATTTAATTATATTTAAAAATTTCATTAATTTATTAATTCATTTATTCATTCATTCACTTAATCATTATTTAATAATACATCATTTCATTTTATGTTTTATTAAAACTTTTTTGTCAATGTTTAAAAGTTTCGACACTTTCTTCTTTGACGTTTTAATGTGGTACCATTAAAAGTGCTTTTTCAAAAATTAAAAATGGTGTAAGATCAAAATCAGGATTGTTGACTAATGGATTATTGTTGTCTGAACTGATGTTATCTGAGTCACATAACATAAATGCATCAGATAGAGCTGAATATTTAAAAAAATATTGAAAAATGCGCTGCAGAATTGTTATATGTTTATCATTAAACAATTTTTAATATAAGTTGTTATTAAAAGTTGTTAATATAGTAATAAACTATTATCATTTCTTGTTTTCTTATTTTATAAATGTTTAATTTGAAAAAATAATGTAGCGATTCATTGCTCAAATGTTTCCTTTAAAAAACAAAATGTTTAAATTGACCGGAAAATGGTATATAAATTGCTAAGTTTCTTTGTAATTAAAATTCAATTTATTAACTATACGTAAGGCCTCCTTTAAATACACGAAATAAATGTTAAGTAATATATCAATTTAATTGATTTTTGTGATAAATTCCTTGAGTATTGAATATAACTGAAATACAATTTGTTTTACTGTAACATCTGTATGTGGTCTAATTTTTGCGAATATTCCATTTTTCGTCATAATCGTATATTCTCCCGTGGAATTTCGTAGTGTAATAAAGTTTCTTATTTTGAAGAAATTGTCGGCGACGGTAATTGATGAGGAGTTTTGGAATATATACCAGGATGAAAGCCCATCCAAAACTATTATTTATGACTGAATCGCACAATTTATTAAATACGTATATTAATTATTATTTTTTTATTAATTTGAAATTATAATATAGCATAAAATTAATTTGGCTATTTAAGTCTTTCGGCTAAAGAACATTTAAAAATAATGTCAACTGTGTTTTATTACCCTACAGATACCCATGAGAAAAAAATCCAACGGAATGTTAATAAAAATGATAGTAATAAAATGTCTGATAAGTTTTCAGTTATAAAGTTAAATAAATAATTTCTCTCCTAAAGAAATTTGAAATTTTAATATTATATTTTAAAACTTGTTTGAAAATAACGTTTCTTTTCTGTATTTAATATTATTTATTTTAATAATATTGGTTCGATTGGGACATTTAATTTACACATATATACAGACAGGAAGAAATGTTTTCCACTGGGAATGGCAAATTGCTTTCATTGGTCTTAAGGATTTTGCAATTAAAATCTCTTCACTCATATGTGATGAAATGAATTTTTGAAAATGTTGTGACCGGTAGAGTTATTTTTTATTATTACGGGAAAAGTGCATGTTATTAAACATATTTTATACATAAATGGAAATATAAAAATTTTCGAAAATTAATAATTTAATAAAGTATATAAAAAGAAAGATATTGAATGGACAAGCCCTTGAGTCTATGTTTAGTGACCCAACCAACACACAATCGTCAAATGTGATTTAAAAAACTTTTTGAAATATAATTGTTATAACAATTATAAAAATTTATTAATTGTTTTTATTATTAGAAATTATTTGAAAAAAATAATTAATGTTAAATTTATACAAAACAAAAACATTTCACATTAAAATATTGATTTTGTTGACTAGATTATAAAATAATATAATATAATTAATTATTTAATTAATATAATTAAATTAATATTCAAATATTTTACAAATTATAATTTTTGAAAAAGTATGAAACAGTGAAATATAAACAATTTCTTAAAAAAGCTTTAACTAAATTATTTCTCATATATATGAGAAGTCAGAATTCGTAATTAATAATTAAAATTAATCATAATTAATTTAATTTAATTAATACAAATAATTATATAATACAATTAATCTTGAATAATTTCAACGAATTTATCGACGTAAATGTACCTTTTAATAATGCATTTCTGATAAAAAATCAAATTTGTTTACATATTAATGCAAGGACAGCCTCATTTTTCAGACATTTAAATGTAATAGAAGTATAACGGTTGTTAGGAAATTTTAACTTTTCATCTCTTTTATCTTAAATTTTCAGATTATTTTCTACTTTGTTATTTCTACACTCTAAGTTTATATCTTCAAAGCGAAATATTCAATACATTTATAAGTAATCGAAGTTTAAAAACTGAATACAGAAATTCCAAAAAAATATTTGTTTCATTTAGATCAGGCCTGGCCAACCCAAGGCCCGCGGGCCACGTTTGGCCCGCAAGACAATTTTTGTGGCCCGCCGGACCATTTCATATTAAAATTATTTTTTAATATGTATTACATAAATG
>MQRK01250310.1:2628-17947 GCA_001938485.1 Girardia tigrina
AACAAAATCAATGGTTGGACCCCTGACAAATGGCGAAACCGGTAGTGAAACGAGATCGTTTCTCAAGGAAGACACTTTTGTGTGTTTGGTGGAATTTCGAAGGCGTGATTCACTTCGAGCTGGTTCCAAATGGTCGAACCATCGACACAGACCTTTACTGCACTTGGCGAGAAATACCCTGCTTTGATCATTCGAAAGCGAGTTCTTCTACAACAGGACAATGCAAAACCGCATACCGCCAAACAAACAAAGGAAAAAATCAAAAATCTCGAAATCAAAGGAACCTTTGAACTTCTTCCACAGCCAGCGTATAGTCCGGATCTTGTGCTATCCGTCTATCACCTTTTCCGCTATATGGCACACTTTCTTCGTGGTCGCAGCTTCAATAATCTGGCCGAGGTCGAAAACGGGTGTCACCAGTTCTTCGCTTCTCTGAACAAGGATTGGTACCGCAGCGGGATCGCAAAACTTGCCCATAGATGGGTTCAAGCTAGAGATTCAAATGGCCTTTACTTTGAAAGTTAAATGTTTTTTATTTGTTGTAAAATTATGTTTAAATTTTTAATAAAAAAATACGAAAAGACTTTTGGTTCCCCCTAATATATATATCCGATTTTTTAGGTACGTGATATTATTTTAAAATTTATTGCAGTATTTAAAATATTTTTTTAGTTTCTTCATTTGTGAATAAGGAACAGTTGAAGCATATTCAGTTTCTATATTGTTATTTTCAGCATAGCCAGATTTATCGCGATCTTCAACTTCTGCTTATTTATTTTTGTAATTTTTTAATCAATAGTTAGTTTTTTATCAATTTGTTAGTTTTTCCACTATTGGTTTTGAATATTATATAAGATTTAGTTAATTTATTTAGGCTGACAGTACATCATTCATATGTAAATGACAGAACCCATGAATGGACTTGGGATTCGTGTCGATTTAATTTAGTCCAACAAGTAAAAGAATATTGCAGTAAGAGAAATGTTTAGTTGATCATGATACCAAGTTAATTGACATGTTGTCTACAAGCGTGTAGATAGGAAATTTTTGTTCCTTGAAATATTTGATATTTTGTATTAATGAATCGGAGAACTCTGATTCTGTTGTTTATATACCAAAAAAATGATAATCCAAAAACAACATCTAAGGAGTTAATTAGTTAATAAGTCGGAGAAACTTTAAATGAATTGAAAGTCGAAACCTCACAAAACTATATCATATCATCAGGATTTAGTTCGAACTATGATGATCGGCATGTAGTGAAGCATGATGTGTTTGGATTTTCGAGACAATAAAAGTGAAAAATTTCAATATTTCGCAAAAGATGTAGATAATCAGGCTGCAGAATGTTTGGATTTCATTGATGAATAAATTCTTATTGATATTTATATTCTAGATTTGTTAATTCGAATTGAAAGCTCCAATTAGTATCCCCAAACTCAAAAATATTTTAGGGATACTATTTAACAAGTGTTAGTAATACTATTCAGCGATATGCACTAGCAATAGTTAAAACAGCTGCACTTGAAGTAAATCAAAATAGCAATTTTCTTAGCTTATTCAAAACAAAAAAGTAATAATTTAAATTAAAAATTCAATAATAATAAGCTATTCAATAATAAATAATAATAAATTCAATAATAACCTGATTGGTGTTTTCGCTATTAGTCTTCTTGAATCTTTGTCTCAGTAACTGGCTGGCTGTAATTTGGGGAGTATCGGACGAAAAATTGTTTTCAATTAGTGAGTTCGAATTAACAGATCCGGAAGCGGATGGAGACAATTGTTCTTCAAATTTGATTACGGGTTTCAAAAATGAGATCTGGTCATCTGGATAAGAATGGAGACCATTAGGGGTATTCTCTTCACCGGTTTGTTTAACTGGAAAAGGCTTAGATAAAATACTAGGGATTGCGTGTCGCTGACGGTACATTGCAGGAACATGCAGTTTTGATTTTGGACGATTGTAATTGGTCGCAGGTACTGAATTATCTGAATTATGAGTGTCAGAAGGTAATTGTTGGTGGGTTGAATCTTTAGTTGGGACTGAATTTGACACATTAGTGACCATGGAAGCACTAGGCTCAACCGGCTTTTGTTGGTGAGAATAATGGGAAGACGTAGAAACAATGAAAGAAGAAAACAAGTCTGATTTGAGTAATACTGATAAATATCTATTATTGTTTTCATCCGTGTGTTCTTCCAAATCAGCTAATACACAATCCAAACTATTCAACCGTTTATTGAGCAAAACCAAATCCGACTCGCACAACCGACTCAAATGAAGACCTCTATCCGTCCATTTCCGGACGCAATTAATCCCCAAAAGAATTTTATCGAGTAAAGTATGTTCTTTCAGATATTTATTTGTTGGTTTTTTGGATTTTCGAATAATCGGATCTCGAAAATAGATTTTCGATTTTCCAACTTTATTAGAATTTATTTTGTGATTATTATTATCACTACTGTCACTCGAGTTGTCTTCAACGAGATCAATCACTTGAATTTTCGAGTCGTCCTTTTTCTTAAATTTCGATTGTTTCTTAACAACTGATTTGACATTATTTACATCCGATGGTATTTCTTCATTATTACCGTCAATAGCAACATTCTTTTCGTCGGTGTCATTATTTTGTTCCGAATTTTTACCAACATTCTCTTCGGAATTTATTGAAACATCGGTTTTATATTTCGAAGGTTGTTTTCGCTTTCGTTGAGGCCGATTATCTGTTGATTCGAGATCGGTTTCGTTATTATTACTGACAATTTCCGTCACTTCGGTTTCTTTATTTTCTATTTTAACGTCTTTTATTAATTTGACAGATTTTCTTTTGACTTTCCTCGAGAGTTTATTCGGTTGTTTAATCGTTCTCAACTTGTTTATCTTCTCGTTCACCTTGTCATTCTTGCCATCCATCAACTTGACAAGTGCCCTCCGTTTCTCCGAGATCATCTCCTCTCCCCCGACAAACGTCATGTTACAGTTGTAATAACTGTGGTCCTTTCTCCTGAGAGTTTCATCGATATAAGACGAATCGGACATCATTCGGGTGAAAACGTCCATCAACTCTGACGGCAATTCGACCTGGACATTCGTATCAATTAGAGATTTATCGAAAATGCTATCTGTAATGATTTTTTGAGAAATAAATATCGTTTGTTTCGATTCAGTGTGTTTATTCGATAATTTATTCGGTTTACGTTTATTTGTCGATTCAACTTTCGTTTTTAATGATCTGAATTACATTTTCCAATTAAAATGATTCTCAATTAACACAAAAATTTTATTATATAATAAAATGGAAATTAATTTGAAATTTAAATTTGAAAATGAAAAATTACCGTTTCGATACCATTCCGATTTTATTTCAAAGATAGTTGAAATCTAAAATTAAGAATCGATCAATAATTGTGAATGGAAATCGAAATTTGTTAAATGGAAATCGGAATTTCAATTGAAAGAAATAAATTTGAAATAGATAAAGTCACGACTGAAATTCATAACCATGCTCATGACCTCGATATATTATTAAAATGAATTTAATTATTCAAACAAACACCTTAAACAAAATCATTAATTGGAATCATTTACAATTTTTATAATTGATTGGAAAAAGTTTTGTTCGATAAATTGAAAAAAACGAATTGATTTTTTTAAAAGAAAGCGATTTGACTTTTTTTTGAAATACAAAAAAATTAATATGAAATTTTTTTTGTTAAATAAGTTTTTTTATGATTGGAAAAATTTTAAATTGTTTTGTGATTTGTTTTTGTTATATGAACGTTTTTTTTGAAAATCTATTATTAGATATTTAAATTATTGTTGTGCTGTTGAAATAAACATTATTCATTAATTATTAATCACATAAACATACAATTTCACATGTAGATATTACAATAAATTTCTTGATTCATTGTGAATTTTGGAAGTTGTAATTTTTTATTAATATCAGTTATTGAATAATAAGAAGATTTATTAACATTTTTAGTAATTTCATTTTTGTCTAATTTAGGAAAAACGAAATTTTAGGAAATATTACGTTTAGACTTAAGACTTTTTGAAATAGATCTGTGTAAAAATTACCAAAGAAAATTAAATTTCATTATTAAGGATATTTTTATTGGAAAAACACGTTTTCAGTTTTTTCATTCGAACCACCTGACTTCTAATGCGCATTTACTTGTATAGCGCAATGTATACACATATTTACTCGTTTTATATCCGTTTGTGTATATTATTCGATGATGCGGTCTCAAAGAACATCATAACTTGTAAGACTAACGAAACCACAACGATCTTAAGGTGTGTAAATTAATTGGTAATTATTTTTATTTTAAAAAGCAGTAAAAGTCATTTAAAATATGAGGGCATTTAATTCACAGAAATATGCAAGTTCCGAAATTATGAAAAATAAACAGAATATAAAATGCTTTAAATCAAACTAAACTATTAAAATCAGAATTTAAATGTAAGAATTTCTGTTTAAGAAAAAACTTTAAAAACTTTCTTTTTTATTTACATCATTTAATTTAAAATCTTCTTAATTTATTTCCCACATAATTATTCTATTTTACTGTTTCTTTTATTTACATTTTATATTTAATTTATGTTATTTATAAACTTTTAATAAATAAATTTACGGTAGAATAAATAAAATGTCTTTTATTTATACATTAAAACAAAAAAAATAATTTATTATTTTTTCTATACTTAATATTTGTGCAAGGGTTAAAAATTTATGTTCCCATAAATAATTAAAGCAAAATATATAAAAATTGAAACTATCAAATTACATAGATAATAAAATATTCTAGATAACATGAGAAAATAAATAAAATACTTGTTGGGACCAGTGAGTTTTTCCTTCACATCAGCTTCGGGCCTATTCATTGCACCGGCATCGAGGCAGGCGAAGGAAAAACTCCCTAAATCTAAAAAACGAAAAATAAAATATTATAATGATAATTTATAATTAATTAATTAAAAAATAGAAACTTTTAATTGGTTTTGACCCTTGAATCCTGTCGATTTGAATATTTTCTTATGAGAATTTGATGGCCTGATTTGTTGACGTGGGTTTGATCGGAATTTTGGCCATCTCCGGGTTGTTTCTATCTGATAAAAATATATTCAATTATTCAATTATTGGGACAACAAAAAATAAAGTCCTTGCAAAACAAGGTCACCGAGATGAGAATTCAGTAAAATATGTCCAGCTACTACAAGAAGGTGATCGAAAAGATCTCAGAAGAGCAACCGGAAATAATTATAGAAACAGCAAGCAAGATTGGATCAAATACGGAAAAGAAGCCTCTGGTGACGAATCCAAACATTTATGGGTCAATTATGAAAGAGGATATGGCATCATATTCCTCTGGGGTACTCAGCAGATCTCAGAAGCGGCGGGAGCAGAGGAAGCAAAAGGCTCAAATGTTTCAACAGGCCAAGAATGAGCAGCAAGCTGTTTTTAAAACCAGTCGTATTGAGGTTGACGTCCAGTAGTATCTTGATTCTTTCGATCGAAAAACGAAATGTTTGGTGTCAATATTTCCTGAAGTGATTGAGGAAGCTTTTGAGAAAATCTATCTACTTTCTTCCTTCTTTGAGACTCGAGAAACAATAAATAAAGTATCCTGTTGAGGTCGTCAGTTAAAACATAATTTGTTGACATTACAATTTATTACAAAACAATTAATAATTATGATATAATGAATATTTAAAGATATAATCCAATTAATTATAAAATAATTTATAATTATTTTAAAAAACAAATAAAAAAATGACATTGTAAGATAACAATTTTTTTCAAAAGATCTTTTGAACCACATTTAGAAGACGGTAGGATATCCGTACGGTTAGAATGGATATTTATTAAAATGATTTAACTTAAACATTACCATTTTAATATCTCATATCAATAGATTAATATTATTGTTGATTGTCCATATTAGATGTTTTTGGAACATCTTCCACGTTTTCAATATTAAAAACCGGTATCAATTTATCAAGTTTTATTTCTCTAAAAATGTCTAATACCCTTTATTTAAACAAGTTAAATCAAAATTAAATTAATTAATTTTTTTAATTCTCAAACCGGTGTAATAAAAATAAATATAGTGTTAATAATCCATTTTACATTTTTTAATTTCAGACGATTAAATAATTTATTTTCTTTAATTAAATTTACGAAATTTAATCGTAGTATACATAACTTTATTTAGTTTTTGATTTTTTTTAATTTTAAAATAATACTTTGAATTCAATTATTATTTCAAAAACTTTTAAAAACATTTCGTTAAAAAATTCCTAACAGTCGAAAACTGACATTTAATATCTTTCCAGATTTTATTCACAAATCCAAAATCAAAAAGAGTACTCATTAATAAAATTTATTTTCCTATCCACAATTAACAAATTTCAAATTTTGCGTTTTTTCACAATTTTCTGTTGAAAATGTAAATAAATTGTTAATTTGCTTATTATTTTTGTAAAATTTGCTTATTATTTTTGCTAACAATATATTTTTTATATTTGTTATATTTTGTTATTTTTAGTAAATAATAAGAATTATTATTTACTCCCAAGCCTAATATTATATCATTATTTATATTTAAAAGAAAAATATTATTATTATAAGAAAAAGGATTAGAAAGGTTAAGATCATAAAATCTTAAAAATAGGTCAAAAAATTATATAAAGAAGCGTAGGTACGATCTACGTTTTAAAGTTTGTGAGCTGATCAAGTTAAACCTACTTAAACCTGCTGAATATATAAAGGAGAGAAAAATTTAAGATCATTTAGACGGTTGAGATTATTGCTGGACGAAAATTATTATTATTGCTCAAATTAACCGAAGGCAGAAGAGAAATTTTATACGAAAGCAACGTTACTTATTGTCTAATTAACCTAAAGAAGAAGTTTTTGTGCGAAGACTTCATTAATTATTGATTTAATTCGTCAAGGCCTGAGGAAGGAGAAATCAATTATTATTATTTGATTTATCGAACCGAAAGGATAATTATCAGTTGAAGAGAATTTTTATCTATTGGTGAAGAAGATCGAATTGTTTCGAGTGACATAACAGTGTTGAGGTTACTATAATTTATAAACATTTAAAATTCTTAATCCTTATTTATATTGATAATTTCAAACGTTATTCGTAATTAATTTTATTTCTGTATTTATTTTTAATTGGGATAAACCCGTACCTAAAATACTGAAGGCTCTGGACGAGAACCAGACCTTTAACGTAATTAGGGAATAAGTAAGGGGCTTACATATTTAATTTAAAATTTTGTTGTAATTTATTTGTAAAGAAGAAATTATTTGTAATTGTTATAGATTTAAAATATTATTATACTAAAACTATCTTGTCTTCTGATTTGAGTTGAATTTATTTAACTGATACCAAATTGAATTAAGTTAATTGATCAAATTTAATTAGTTGAAAACTTTTATTTAATATCAATAATTGTTAAATAAGTCCTTTGTTAGGTATCGCCAGAGGGTTGTTTAAAATCCAACCCCAGATAATCTAACATTTCTTTGGAATATTTAAACAACACACATTTATTATAAAATATACATTATATAAAAATACAATTAATATATGCAACGAGAGAGTCATAAACACATTCGAACATCATACGAAAGTTACACAAATTAAATCAACAACAATCATAATTTACATATATTATAACTAGAAAATCAAAAAATTGTTTTATATCCATACTTTAAGCTGACAAACTCTACTTGGCCAACAGAATTGTTTTTGCTATCTTTTGTAGACGGAAAAATTTCATACAAAAATTTTTACAACTCCATTTTTCAATTAAATAGTTACTAAAAACATAATAAGTTTATTATAAAGTATGGAATGAAAAGTCCAAAACATTTCTATTTAATACAGTTTAAACATGTAGAGATTCGTAAAACGTTTTTCGAGCAATAAAACTTTTGCAAAAAAATTTGATTTATTAGTTTGATAAAAATTTCACATTATCATTTATTGTCATCAAAAATAAGTAAATTTGCAAAGTTTCGAGAAAAAATAGGTTTCTAAATTCCATGGATACATATAGAAAGCAAGTTAATATAAAACATAGAAAAATGTATCTTTCTCAGTATATTTACCGTAGGAAAAGTGGAAGCCAAAGTAAAACGAGGGCATATACTTATAAAAATGAATGCTGGAACGGAGATTATTTCTTTTTAAAAATTTGGTTTTATATTTTTTCATAAATAATTCATTCAGTTCAAGCGAAAGTAGCAAAACTGAAAGTGCGCTTTCTGCAAAAAGATAATTTCTTTTCAGAATAAAATGTCGCACTTATACAAAGTGCAAATTTCGATTTTTATTGCAATATTTATCATTAAAAATGATATTTTAAAATAATATTTATCAATAGTTTTAATTTTCAAAAAATTAAATACGATATGTATATAATAATAATTAATTTGAATATAATTAATTATTATTATAATAAAAATAATATAATATTCATTTAAAATTACTTTAAAAATTAAGTCTGACCCATAATAATATGATTTAATATTTAAGATTTTTTCATTGAAAGATCTATGTATTAACATTATTTATATTTCACTATATCCTGAGTCGGATAAACTAAAATAACTGGCCCGGTAAATTTGGTCAAGACCCATTTGGACCTCTTCATCATTAGTTTCATATAATGTTTCATTAATTAATATTAATTAATTAATATTTTTCACTTATTTTTAATTTAATTTAATTTTTTTATACCTTTCCTTAGTTTCCATAATTATTTCATGTATAATAATGAAATTTTAAAGTTCGAAAACACTACTATAAGTTTTAAGAATGTTTTTATTTATTACATGTTGAAATTCAAAATTATGCAAAACAACTTTAAACAGTTAACTCCTAGTTTTAACAACTCAAACATAATAAACCCATAAGTCCAAATATTTATTCATTATAACAGCTTCCCCTCAACGGTACCGCGAAGACGGACTCAGGAATGATATCAAATGTGGTTCTCGACTTTCGGTTAAGTAATACCCCTGATGTGGGGATATTTCGGTATCCCTTTACTCATTGTACGAAATATGTTTACACAGTTATAACTCTACAGAATCACGATACGAGGGATCATGACTGATCCTTTCTGAGTTGGAAACCGAAGCGTGCCCGTGCACTGAAAGCTCGCATTCTTGCATCTAAAGCCATACAAGAAAGTCAATAGGCTTTGTACTGTTCATTTATGATTTCTACCCTATACAAAGTCTATAATTCATTACCCTGTACGCCAATGCTGGTACTGTAGTCTCTAAAATACTGAATTATCCGTTCAGCTGAGGGAGGATTATATGACAGCTTATTCATTGTTTCACTGATTGAAGTTGTTTTTCATTGTTTTTGATTCTTGGAAGAAGATGTTTCACGCAAGGCTGCATCATGAATGATTGCAAAATTGTCTGGCTCAGCAAATTTCTTAAGCTGTTCAAAATGTATTTAAATTTCGAAAATGACCTCTCAGAAGCAACTTGCGATGATGATAGTGTCATTAATGATAAATTTGTGAGCCATTTACAAATTTTAATAATCAAGATTATTCAAATTAAACTTCTGGAGAACAAAATAACAACAAATAATACATGCTTTTAAGATTTTCATTTATTACAGTGTTTGTTGCCGTTTTCATGTGTTGGGACGGTAAAAATATTTTTACTAAGTTTTATTGATTCAGATTTCTGAGTATTGTCTGAGAAAGAATCCGGTACTTTCATTACAAAGATCAAAGTATAATCATCTTTAAGAGTTGTTTGAAAATTTTCCCATTTCTTTGCAAAATTCAATAATTCAGTTTGCAGCTGATTTATTTTGTTACATTATCATCCTAATTCTTTAAGTAACCCACTCAGATTCTTCAGTGCATCACTAGACCTTCTTATTAAAATTTCAGCAACATTTCTTGGATGTAAACAAGGTAAATAAGCTTAAAGACTACCATTCTCAGAGAATCTTTAATTTAAACTATTAATTTCTTGATATATAACCATGCTGTAAGCATTGACACGAAATTTATCTTTTGCACTTTCAAGTAATTTGTTGTCTTATTCTTTTTTCTTTCAAAACAATCTGTTCTTGAACGTTGAGATTTCTTTTTCATAGTTCCTTTTTTTGCAAATTTTTAGCTGCTTAAAAAAGGAAATCAAGATTTCTATCTACTTAGACTAATTCAATCATTCAATATTGAGCCATCATATAGACTCATAGAATATATCCATTCCAGTGGTTTGCAAATATTCAAAAATTGGCGTTGTGCATTCAAATATTTTCAAAGATAATTGTGCTGTTAATGAAAAATTCAAAACTTTTCAATGAATCTAATAAAAGTTGTGCTTAGAGTTTGGAACGGGCGGGCTTTCAGCTTATGTTTCTTAATACTTTTTAAATAAAAAATAAGTTCAGTTTATTCATTGTAAGTATCTCTTTTAAGAGTGTAATATAACATAATATTTATAAATAATAAGTTACATTTATAATTTCAGTTTAATGTTGTGACATTCGTTATATTATTCCGTTACATGACTGTGAATGAGAATATCGAAAATAACAATTTATTTATATCACAAGAGTTTCAAACGGTTTTTCGAATTTTGATTATTTAAACAATTTTCTGATATTTCCGCTACACTTTCCCTTGTCTTCAAGGCACAAACGCAAACGCTCGGATCTGGTTCTGTCACTCCTGTGCACACATAAACTGCAAAAAATTCCGCTCCTCCTATTTCTACAGAGATACCGGTCGCGATCGAACTTGCATCACACAACACTTGACTGTATTTTCGGTCATGTACTTCCCACTTGCCGTTCACTGGGTCTTCGCTCATGAGCCGTACCGCCAATTTCTGTGCGATGTTCACTACACAGGGTTTTACTGTATCGTCCAACCCGCCTCGACAGGCCAGCCTTTTCAAGAAACTGCATGTCGGCCTCAGCTAACAGCTAATCGGGAAATGGCCTACGAGCTGACCAACCCGTGAAAATAGCTTCCGTCGTGTCAGGTGGTCCGGTAAAGGCGGTATAATGCTATCTCGGTTCCAGCGTAGTTCACCTTTGGTCTCCCACACCGCTAGTCCAAGCACTCTACCTCGATTAATCTTTACCTGCGGTTTTGTTTCGAGTCCGACGCTATCGAGCACCTCCATCACACGCTCCGATGATACTTTGCTGCTGTCAATCATGATATCATCATTGTACGCATATGCAGCTTCCGCAACTTGTGAATCCTACCCGAGCACATTGTCCATGATGCGCTTCATAATTTTTGGGCCACGTTCATTGCAAAGCCAAGTCGCGTCAGGCACCATGTCTTTCCCTCGTAGTGGATCACTTGATAGGATCACAGGCTCGAGACTACCTTGATTTGGAGATATGCCTATCTCACATCGATTGTCTCGAGCGATGATCCCATCTTCCGCCATCTGCACAGCTTTTCAGCGCATACCAGGCTTTTTACGGTGTGGCTTGACATGAACTCGTTTAATGATCTATAGTCTTGCACCGGTCGCATCTTCTTCATCCTTTCCTATTTGTAAATCATCCACCAAATGTATTAAAATCCCTTTGCGTAGTTTCGTAACTATTTAGACTGCATCATGTCACCTATAAAAATACTTAAAATATCCACTCAGACATAATAAATAATCCTAATATTTTTATGAGACAAAATCACTAAAATAAAGAGCAACAAAATATATCAACGTAACAAATAACATGAGTGGAGAAATCATGAAAATATAAATCACACAACAGAAGACAGGTCGATATTTTTAGTATTTTACTCCTATAACGGTGTGAAAAGCGTGACTGAGAACAGCCACATTCAAGTCAAGATTCCTTCTTTCTCAAAGAACCAAGCCAACTGGATTGCTCAAGTAGAAGCTGCCTTCGAATTGACGAATATCACAAATCAGAAGACCAAATATTTCTACGTATTAACAAAATTTCCGCCAGAAATACAGGATTTCGTTTTGTCGGCTATGGATCCGAATTGCTCAGCCCCGTTCGACAAACTCAAACTGGCCTTCATCAAGAAATATTCTTTGACAATTCAACAAGCTCTACGGAAAATTACCCAGTTCAAAACGGACCAATACATAAAAACTTCCCGATCACCCAAAGAGCTGACACAGTGCCACAAAGTTATCAGACCGACAACTTCCTTGGATAAATGCGAATTAATCAAACAGTAATTTCTGGATCATTTACCCATACACATCAGACGTCATCTAATCATCTATGAACCATGTAAACTTGATGATTTAGCTACCAAAGCAGACCTACATATCTCCATCGAAGACGATCAGTTAGTTGGGATCGAACTGCTACATTAACCACTTTCCTTCGATCTTGATGATATCAAGAAATAATCGAACTGGATTAAGAAATATTTCAGTAATTCACCATCAAACAGTCAACCAATATGCATCTACCATTAGACATTCGGACATCATACAAAAATGCTGGATCTTCAGAAACCGTACCTCCATATTAAACTTTTTTTTGCTTAAATTGTTGACTAATATTTCGCGTAAATCATTTGACACGATTCCGTGGGTGATGTCCTTACAACTTCTCGCCGAATTATCCATCGATGTAACTTAATGGAAATTTACTAATTCGATTTCTGAGACGAGTTTTTTAGATTTCGTTCTTTTAATAGAATAAGTAAATCGTCGGTCGATTTGCAATTTTTCGCGAGTAATAAAGCATAACCAAGTGCTTGTTCGATGAGAACAAAAATTTTACCAATTTTTTTAATATTATGGAAAACACGATTTATTGGAGTTATTTACCATCAAAAAGAAATCGAGATCGTTTTTAAGAAATTTTATTTTTATTTAAAAAACTTGAACACTTTTTTTTGAAATTGTGCCAAAATCACATAAACAAAATTCATTTAATTATTTCATTTAAACAAATATTTTGAATCTCTGGTGATTTCTATTCACCGAATTCAAAAATCCAACACCCAACACACGATTACCAATTTAACATTAAAATTTACAAATCAAAGCAATCATTTAATTCATTTATTTTACTCGTTAATTTAATTAGTTATTTAATTTTTAATTTCTTTTTACTTATTTTATTTTAATTATTTATTTAAATTATAAAAGCTATTATTTTTATTTTACTTTATTTAAATTAACTTTATCTAATTAATTATTTCAATATTTATTATTTATATTATTTAAATCATTTATATATCTTCCATAAAACTGGCAAATGTCAAGTCAAACCGATGAAATTTCGCTCCAAATGCAAAAAACAATGCTCATTGCTAAATTCCAAGCCATTTAGAAAAGAGCAAGGGACTTTGTGAGATTGAACACAGATGCCCCAAAATTTGATAAATGACCCCTGATAGATGAATTCACACAAGCAAACTGCCACAAGTCAATCTCTACGTAATATTCTTAGTGCCTGCCACATCCGGAAAAGTATCTTTTGATTTATTAATTGATTCAGGGACAGATATCAGTGTGCTACCAGCCTAAATGTTTCAACCGGATTTACCAATCACTTGACGCGAACTAATCTCAGACAATAAAACCCTCTAAAAGTATAAGGAGATATGTTATTACAATTTCATATACCCATGCTTTGACGGGACTATTAAAAGTCATTCACTGTTTTAGCCGTCCGCTGACATTTACTGGGTTTTGATGTCATGGCAGCCAACCAGTTCCTCAATGGTTGCCATAATACTTTACTCCGGAACACTACCCAAATCAATCATATATCAACATTACTTGTTTTGAACATCGATAAGACAGGACCACCGGCTACCCTAAAAGTCAAAAGAATGGAAAAACAATCCTGGTAAACATCTGAAAACAATTCTCTGAACTGGTCATGAAAGAAATAATCTGTGAAAGTCATAAGTCATAGTCAAAAAGAAAAATATTTCTTTCAGCCCAAGTGGCGACTACAGATTACTCAACGAAAAAACCAGACAATACCGTTATCCAGTACCAAGAATATCCAATATTCTGAACTAAGTCACAAATTGTCAGATTTTGTCCATCGTTGATATCGAAAAAGTACATCATTAAGTTTCAATAGAAGAAACTGATAAACGCAAGACAGTGGTAATCACGCCTTTCAGACTGTTTGAATACAATTTCGAACCGTTTGGTTTGCGAAACACCACTCAAACCTTCCAACAGCTAACGGATACATTGTTATGTGGTTGTAAATATTATGTTCCAGCGTATATATGACATTTTTATCTTCTTCTCCATAACTATCATCAAAAATACGTCAAGAAGTTATGTATCGCTCAAAAGCCGCAAAATGAGAATCAACTCAAGCAAATGCTGTCAAAACAGCCACGAATTTAAGATTTTGGGTTTCAAAATCATACGAGCTGGAATTGAGCTATTACAAAAAAAACACTTTTGTTGGGTTTTATATTATTATTTTAATTTTATTAAGTTGTTGTACTGTGAATGTTCACATTTGACCCAACATATTATTTGGATATGTCTCTCCGTTAAGTATCCATAACTCACTTATTAGAGATCCATATCGTACCAAATCAACCCCATCTGGTCCTTTGATCTCGCCAGTGAAATTGATGAAGTACCTATTAGGTTCTACATAATATTATATTTAAATATATTAAGTATATGAAAGTTTACTCAGACTACTTCTATTTAATTAATGATAATCTATTTATTTCTCAGCATGTTTTTTTATTTGATTATTATATTTCTTATCATGATCATATCATTTTCATAATACAGTTAAAGCTAAAAGAACATGAACAAATTTGATGTAAACATCGTTTATTTAAATGATAACAATAAGATAAAAGAAATGTTAATCGAAAAAATCCACTCATCACTATCAATCGTCCAGATCAGACAAGCTAATAAACTCTTCCCCCTGTCCAGTGGCGATAGATCGATAACGGAGGCAATCTGGGCGTTATAGTAGGGTTTGTGTTTCTCTTTGTAACCAAACCAGTTTTGTTTCCATATCGAATTCTGGCTAGAGATTACAGTCGATGGTAGAATAAGTTGCTAGTTGCTCTCAAGTCCAGTATTCATCTCTGAATTAAAGTCGTCTGGATGAATAACATATCAATCTACTAAATGAAAACTTGATGCTCAGGTTCATAAATTTTCTACAATTCATCTTCAGCTTGTTTAAATAGTTGAGCCTTCCGTTTCCTTTGTTCGCTCCGTTTCTGTGCTCTGCTGAGAATACGAGAGGAAGACGAAAACATATCCTCTTTCGTAATTGATCCATAAATCGT
>MQRK01250315.1:7505-18316 GCA_001938485.1 Girardia tigrina
ATTAATATTATTTATTTTTAATTGATATTTATTTACTAACTCATGTATTTTTTTAAATATATTGAAAATATAATATAAAATTAAATAATATAAAATATAATTTTTCATTTTTTTCCAAAATTAATTCCAAAAAAACTGTTACATTCAAATCTCTTTTTACTAATTAATATTCCCGTTGATATTTCTATAAAACATATTTCATAAATGTGATTTTTCCCCAACAAATTCATTGATTGAATGAAGGAAATGTGGAAATTTATTTTTCGTGTGGTTTTGGTTGAACAACGTCAATCGACACAGAAAATCGATGCGTGGCAAAAGAAAAATAAAGAAGAGAAACAAAATTTTCTGTGAATAGTTTAAAAATCGTCCAACTGTAAAACTTAAAAAAGGGGAAATATAGAACGACAATTTGACTTGATTCATTTGTGTCATTCTCATTTGTGAATAGAATCTGAAGTAATAATGGAAATAGATAAATATTTAAATTGACAGGGAAAAATTTTAATGTTGACACATTGAAATAATTAACTCACCCCTCTCAACAGACGAGGCATAATATATAATGGGAATATAAATCATCATTTTTTATTAATTTCCATTTAGAAATCTGGGAAGAATGATTAAATATTATCCTCCGAAAACGAGTTTTAAAAATTTATTATTAATTAAAATTGCAATTAAAATCTTTTTTCTATTAATATTTCTAAAAAAAATAATGTTTAATTTTTTATTAATTTACAGAATTTTTAAATTAATTTTAATTTATAAATATATGAAAATATTTAAATTATAATTTCTATTAAATTTTCAATTAAAATATTTCAAAATAAATTTTAATATTAATTTTTAAATTAAATTAATTAATATTTTTATTTATTAATTAATTAATTTTTTATTTTTTTATTTATATTATTTTTTAATAATATAAAAATAAATAATATAAATTTTTAATCATGTTTTTTTTTTAATTTTCAATTAAAATAAAAATTAAATAAATTAACATATTGATTGAAAAATTAATTTAATTTTAATTATTTCATTATGATATTATATATATAAAGCTTCTTAAAGTAGCAAAAATTATAAACTAAAATTTTAAACAATATAAAATATTTAAGTCATATTTTTTTTAAATTTTCAATTAAAATATTTTAAAATAAATTTTAATATTGATTGTAAAAATAAATTAATTAATATATTTTTTATTTATTAATTAATTAATTATTTATATATTCATTTAACAAAAAAATAAATAGCATAAAATTTTCAATCATATTTTTTAAATTTTTAATTAAAATATTTGAAAATAAATTCTAATATTGATTGTAAAATTAAATATTAATTATTTTTTATTTTTTATTTATTTATTTATTAAATATTAGAAAATAGATGTTTTTTTAAATTTCATTTATAAAAGAATTATTAAATCTAAATCTTTTAGTACTAATTTTTTTTTTAAAAAAAGTACAAAAATTTTTGTTTTTCGTCAATCAACATTGATCAAAAAAAGAAAAGGAAAAAGTAAATACAAAAAAGACAACCACAAATCTGTGGCCGTTTTTAGTTTAATTTTTTTTCAATTTAATTGCCAATGTTTTCCGTTAATTTCCAAACACGGAGCTTTTGTCAATGAAAATATGATTTTATCTTTATTTAAAAAAATTTTTTATTCAATTTATAGAAATAATATTGATGAAAAAGATTTTATCATTATTTTTTTTTAATTTTTCCTCAGATAATATTTGTAGTGAAAAGAAAAAATAATCGACGATGGAAATAGGAACTAGAAAATAATAATTATATTTTGAACGTAGATAAAAAATGACAAACTAACGAACACAAGAGTAAAATAAAATATAAAATCAGTCGTCATATGATTAAACAGTGATATTAGTTTGTATTCAGTACACTCTCGCTCGGGGCCAGGACGAAATAAGTTGGAAACATTCGGTTTGTTAGACTTTTTCTTTTGTTTCGGTAGTGGAATCGGAGAATAAGTTCATGAAGTCAATAGGAATTGGGAAAATAATCGTTGAGTTCTTTTCATCCGAGATACTTCTTAAAGTTTGAAGATATCTTAGCTGTAGAGCTATCGGACAGTCGCTTATCTGGATTGCTGCCGCTTTCAAAGCCACAGATGCACGTTTTTCACCTTCAGCGGCAATGACTTTAGCTTTTGCTTCCCGAGCAGCTTCAGCTTCCGCTGCCATAGCTCTTTGCAGTTGAATTGGTAGTCTTACGTCTTTTATATCGACACGTTCGACTTTAACTCCCCAAGTTTCAGTTGCAGTATCTAAACATCCTTGCATGTTTGACGCAATCTGTTCTCTTTCGGCTAGAAGTTGATAAAGATCAACAGTACCCAAAACGTTTCTCAAAGTGGTTTGAGCTAAAAGTCTTGTTGATCGATTTGCATCTTCGACATTTACAACAGACATTATCGGATTAAAAATTCTGTAGTATACTACGGCATCTACAGCTACGGTAACAGAGTCTTTTGTCAACACTTCTTGTGTTGGTACGTTAAATGTAAATGTTCTTAAATCGACGAGTTTCATTGAATCTAAACAAGGTAATACGAACACTAATCCCGGTCCTTTTGGTTGTTTTGATATGAGTCTTCCTAATCTAAATATAACAGCCCGTTCATATTGAGCTACAACTTTCAAACAGGCGAATAAAGAAAATGGAAATGTTATCGCAGCAGTTAGATACGAGAGCGCTTGAATTGCTGATTCACATCCGGACATGGCGGAATTGTAGCCTTTGTCGCCAGATTGGTTTTCGACGTTTTCGAAAACCAGAGAAAACCCTCGATTGGTGGTCGGATGAGGTGGACCACCACTGTTTGCGGAACTCGAGGTCGTTTTATTAACGGAACTCGTTCCTTTCGATGACTTTAACGGTTTTCCATTGTTATTATAATCGGTTTTACTTTTACTACCTTGCTCGAGCATTGGTTGACTATCGCTAAGAGATGCGTCAAGATTTTCATCAGCCATGTCTTTGGAAAAGGACACAGAGTGCATTAGACAAATTGTTATCAAATAAAACCCATTTGGTATATCATTAAGATTCTCGGGAAATATTACATGGATTTAGTGAATTCAGAAAATATCATTTTTGCACTTTTCACAATAAAAACACAATCAATAAACAAGGAAAATTAGAAGTGATTTCTTAAATTTTACATTGGAGTAATGGGAGAGAGAGGAGAGCAATTTATTTAGTCAACTAATGAAGTAGAGAATTGCAGATAGGCAAATCGGGTCTCTGTGTTACTGGTTTTTTACATTGTCTTTAAAGAGTAGAAAAGAATTTCTCTTAGTTTGTCACTACAGTATATCACTTTTCTGCTTCATCCAGTAGGCTAGTTGGAATTGCACCAATACAGATACTGGTATTGATGATAACAATGTTTGTCTACATTCTATATAAACTTTCAAAAAATCGGTTTACGAAAATAAATATTTGCGAATTCCCGATAAATAAATAACAAAAATACTACTACTAGTACTTCTTCCTCTTCTTCTTCTTCCTTTTCTTCTTCTTCTTCATCTTCTTCATCCTCTTCTTCTTCTTCCTCGTCTTATTCTACGTCGATTAGTCTTCCTTCGGAAAATAAATTATCGAAATATTATTATTTAATTATAATCGTATATTTATTTCTATTAATTATTATTTGATTAAATTTTGATTAATTAATAATTAACTTTTAATTGTTTTAATAATGTTACTGTAGTGAATGTGTTTTTATTCCATTTGGTTTTTAAGTCATTTTTGCTGATGTTTCTGTGGAAGTAACATTAGAGATAAATATTATTTTCATGTAACATTATATTTTCAAAAAAAATAAACAGTTTGCGTCAATAATGGCGGTAAATTTTGTAACAATCTTCAAAGTTATTGAATAAGTCAATGTAAAAATATATTTTTATGTGTGATGAGAATAAAGTCTTTAAGTTTTTTTAAAATTAAAATTTTGATGATATATATAATCTATGGGTTATTTTAAACATATTTGAGGTAGGGACAAAAATTGATTAATTTGATATATTTTATAAAAAATTATTTGATTCTTTTTCCAGTATTCAAAAAGATTAAATATTAACCCCCCTCGTGTATCATTCCAAACTTGGTGATGAAAGGAAACGTATATATTGTTCTTGTGTCAGGGGGCGCTCTCCTACCAGATTTTCGATTGATATTTTCAATTCTTATTATTTGAAAATTAATATTAATTTTAAATACAGGACAATGCATTCAATTACGCCAATTTTACATTTTATCTCGTAACTTTACATAACCTAATTTTAAAGTTGTTCTTTTCAATTTTCGGAAAGTATTCCGACTTACCAGGGCCCATAAGGGGCTCGCTCCTCAGAGAAAATAAATGCCATTTCTCAAGACTCCCTCGTCCCATGTTTCATCGTCAGCGGGTAAATTGAATTGAAAACTTTGCTTGAATGAAATCGTGCCCCTTTATTTTTGACTTCCTCGACATGAGTCTGGTAGAACAATTAAAATCAATCGAATATTTCATGTGTTGTAATTGACAAAATCGATCATTTTGAAAATCAACAATCAAATTAGTCCATTTTTATTATCAATAAAATGCATATATTCCGAATTTGAAATAATATTCAGATTCGTCGGTATCTAAATCATCCCATTAGTTTTGTTTTGGAAATCATCATCAAAATCGATCAATGAACTCGATTGACTTCTCCAAGTCAAATCGAATTCCAAATGTTGAAAATACATTTTATATGGTTTAGTTCATGGGTGGCCAACTTAAATGATCTTACAGACCACTTTGGAAAACAATCAACTCCGCGGGCTGCATTTTAAATTATATATCTTCATATTAGATTTTAACCCACTATAAATATATTTTGGAGTGAAAAAATGAAACATAATGAATTATTATTATTATGTTTAATAATATTCTTACATATTAACATAGATAATATAATAATAATAATACTAAACGCACATTGTAAAGAAATACAGAAATATAAATAAAATAAAAAACAAGTCATTAAATCATATTTATTTTACTATTACGATATTTGTTTCTCCATTCTTCCATTTAGCTCTGGCCAGGCGCGTAGCCAGGGAGGGTGATTGGGTGGATTTCCACCCCCCCTGATAAAATGCCCTAAAAATTGTTTAAAAAAATTATTACGAAAAACAAAACTTAGAGGAACGGGACCTCTCGTTTTTCCCCCAATTAAAATCCAATTGGGCGTTCCCATTTTAATCCACGTTTTCGGCCCTACTGGCGAGGCTGAAAACAAAAATTAATATAGAAACCCTTGATTGGATTTTAATCGGGGAGAAAAAAGGAGGTCCGAGGAACGTTTAAGGAGCTTAAGGATCGTTTAAGTTTAGAGGGTTAAAATCGGGAGGCACCCCCACCCCTGAAAAAATTAAAACATAATTAGCCACCCCATTTATATTTAAGATTGCTAGATCTTTCAGGAATTTTTTTCCACCCCCCTCTCTGCAATCCTGGCTACGCCGCTGGCTCTGGCAAATCGATTTCTATTTGGATATTTGCACAAAGTGACTGGTCTTGTAGCTTAGCGTCCATTATGTTTGACCGTGTTCTTTGTTTCGTCAATTTCATTTTCGAACGATTCGCAGGTGTAAGGTGATTCAAAAGCGCTAACAACTTTTTTACCATATTTCTCAAATTCGAAAATATTTCTTTTGTGACGTAGGTATTATAAAAATTTATTTTTGATTCTGATGTTTCAAAAATGTGTTTTAATTCAATATGGCATTGTAAGTCAACTATATATTTTGTAATATACTTTTTTTAATATATTTAGTAAAAGTGTGATGAATCTCCTTGGCCGAAAAAATGTTTAAAGCGGGCCACATGTGACCCGCGGGCCGTAGGTTGACCATCCATGGTTTAGTTGATTGCAGTATGTAGTTGAAAACTCGCAATATTTTTGTATCAAAAACAAAACAAAAACCAGTCTTCAGAAACGCTTTATTTTCACTCACATTTTTGAAATTATCGATTTTATTAAAAGACCACAAGGAACATTGCTCAACAACGATTTATATAATTAATAGTCAACCTGGTTCATACCCACTAGTGGGTGATAAGTTTTTGGTGGGTGGGAGGATTTTTTTCCGATAAAAAAAGATTTTTTTGGTTAGTTCAAACATAACTGTTTTTTAAAAAAAATATATTGTTGAAAATATTATTTAAGAAAGTTTTTCTTTATTAGCCATATTTGATTTCCAGCTTTTTTAGATATACGTTACATTTTGATGTAAAAAGATTCAAATCTATAAAAAAGACTTGAATAAAGCATGCAGATTATTTGCTCTTGTATTCATCACCCAAATTATTGTTGATGCAGTTGTTTATTGTTTCTTTGTATTCATATAAATAGGATATTTACTAAACATCACAAAAAGGGAGTTAAAAGCATATCGTTTTTCTTTTCTTTTTTTATACTTCTACTTAAAATCCTTTTCAATCGCTGCAGTTCCATATAATAAACATCTTACAGAAACTTAATATGAAATTTACTACGAATTTCATTTTTTGCTTTTGCATGTTCGGAATTAGCTTTCTTCAGTTTAGATAAACAAACCATAATCCCTGTCTTTAAGGGAATAATAGAAAAAATATTTCGATTTAGGTACGATACTATGTATATACGGTACATTGCTATGTTAAAGTAAGTTGTTATATTGGGTTGAGGAATAAGTTTCCGCCGTTTTTTGAAAAATTAAAATTTTATTTTTTAACAAAAAAGTTACTACAAATTAATCACAAATATAATCTCCGACATTGTTCACAACTTCTTCCCAATGTTCAACGAGTTTTTCAATGCCTCTTTGGTAGAAATCACCCGGTCTTGACTCGAAGAATTCAGCCAACCAACGGAGAAGATGAATATCAGATGGAGCCAAGTCAGGTGAATACGGAGGGTGTGGTAACACTTCCTAACCAAGCGTTTCAATGGCTTCTTTTGTCATTCTGGCAATATGAGGACATGCATTGTCGTGTTGCAAAATAACGCCATGTTGTCGATCCGGATGTTTTTCTCTTATAGCGGCGTTGAGTCTATGCAGCTGTTGAACATAAAGTTCTGCGTTCACTTTTTGGTTTCGAGGAAGCAATTCATAATGAATAATCCCTTCCCAACCACACCAAATGCATAGCATTGTCTCTCCTGGATGAAGATCCTGTTTTCCTCGCGGTGTCGATTGTTGTTCTCGGCTACGCCATTCTTTGCGCTGTTTCATGTTGATGTACAGGCACCATTTTTCATCACCCGTTACAATTCGATAAAGAAATTGTTGCTTATGACCGTGAGTAGAGCGATGACGGGCAAGCAAACTCGCCGAAATTGTGGATCGCTGGTTTTTGTTGTTTTCGGTAAAAAGATGTGGGACCCAAGCTCCCATTTTTTGAACTTTTCCTATTGATTTCAGGTGGTTCACAACAGTTTTTTGATCACAATCCATTTGTTCCGCCAATTCTCGAGTGGTTTGAAGCGCGTCTTCATGCAAAAGTCTGCTCAAACGCTCTTCATCGAATTCATTTGGTCGTCCTGAACGAGGTGCATCCTTGAGGTCAAAATTGCCAATTTTAAATTTTGTGAACCAATCACGAGCGGTTCTATCAGCTATAGCACCTTCTCCGTATACAGCACAAAGCTCTCGGGCAGCGTCTGCGGCTTTGGCGCCTCGATTATGCGCAAACAATAGATGGTATCGGAAATGCTCATTTTTGTCGACTTGACACTCCATTTCAATGGTCTAAAAATCGACAAAAAATAATCTGAATAAAAAATCAAAATACACCATTATTTAGAGCAAAACAATAGCTTTCAAATAACATATAACATTACAGCAAAAAATTTGATTTAAATATTAAAAAGATTAAAAATTGATTAAAAATTCAAAAAACTGCGGGAACTTATTCCTCAACCTAATATATATATTTTTCTAGTGTACTAAAATATTGTATTTGTATGCTTTAATTTTCCTCAACGTTACTTAATAAATTGTTTTCAACTTCCTACTTTATTAATTATCAAAACTGTTGAACAGGTGGGCGGTAAGAATATTTTACAACCAATCGAGATGAAAAAGTTGGCGGTAGGTATGAAAAGATTAACTACCCCTGATTTAGATAAACAAAAAACTTCAGAATTTGCAGCATCTTAAAATAAAATTAACCTTTTTACACGACTTTTCACCTTTTCGTAGTAAAAATTTCTTATTATTCAATTCGGAACAAAAGTAATCATCTTAATTTAATCAATAAATAATTTATTCGAAATATAAAACAAATTTATATCTTCTTCTAACTAATCATTATTTTTTTAAGGTTTTTAAAAAAATGTCAACCTTATGAATACAGAAGAAAGACGACAAAAAACATCGGAGACACAAATAAGAAGGACTTTAGTAACACCTGAGTTGCTAAAGCACTTATATATATTGAACCCGTCTTTGGACCTGACAGCAAAGAACGGGCGCGGACATAGGTACGGGCGTAAAATTTCCTTTGCCGGGCCCCACCATAGCTTGTACATGTTTGCTTCGTAAGACATACCCACACCATTAGATTAAGGATATTTATGAAACCCTATCCGTAATGTTCAAAACCAATTAAGTAATCAAAAAGATATATTAAATTTATGTATTTCCAATTAAGTAAAATTTACAGTCCGCAATAAAGTCGTGAAAAATTTTCTCAAAACGCAAAAAATGAAATAAAAATTATATTTTAAAAAAATCAAAGAACTAAGTTTAATATTTTTTAAAGTATAATATTTTTATAACAATATTTTATTATTTTTTTCATTTTATCATTTCTTCAAAATTTGAATAGTATTTTTCTGAAAGTGCGACCGAGAACTGTTTTAAAGATTTGGTTATATTATTTAATTATTAATAAATTATTTTTAAAAAAATTGTTTTAATTATTTAGCCTAGTAATATTATATTAAAATCAAAGTATTTATTTATTAAATACTTTTCTAAAACCTTACTTTGAAAAATAAAGAAAAAATATCGTTTTAAAATATCCGTAATAATGTTTCTTATTTATTTATATTTTATTGTAATTATGTCATTATGAAATTATAAATATAGAGCTTCTTAAAGTCACAAAAAATTATAAACAATGAATGAATATGATCAGACCATTAAAATGTTTTTACCAGGCTCCTTCGAGTCTGAAAATATACAATTAACCTTCTTCAACAAGCTCGGCGAAGGGTCGAGCGCTAAGATATATCGAGTAAAGAGCAATCAATTTACTTTAAATACCGACAAGATTCTTGTTGGCAAATTATTTAGGAAAGAATGTTTAACGAAAATAAATCGTGAAATTAGGGCCAACACCGTTATCATGGATCATATTAATCATGATTTCATCGTGAAAGCATACGCATATGCTTGCGAACCAGAAGATTACTCTTTATTGCTTCTAGAATATATTGAGAAAGGATCACTTCTAAGATACTTTAATAAAATAGGAGCAATTATTACTGACTATACGTTGGTGTTTATACTGGCAGAGGTTAGTGAAGCTCTTCATATGATACATAATATAGGAGTCGTACATCAAGATTTGAAACTGGATAACGTTCTCATTCGCAAGAATGGTCATTTGGCTCTATGCGACTTTGGACTTGCAACAATCACTAAAACTCCAATGGAGTTATTTAAAAATTTTATAAGAGGTGATTGCTATCATCTTGCTCCTGAAGTTGTTGATCCGTCGCATCCACATTTAGACTATACTTGTGATTATTATTCTTTAGGAGTCCTGATTTACAACTTAACTATAAATGAAAATCTACAAGACTTTCTAAAGAATCCACTTAAATATGATCCAACGATTACTTGCTCTCGTATTCCAATTCCATTGAGAAAAACTCTGTTGCATTTGATTGCTAAAAATAAAAGAGACAGACTATGTAGTGACAAAAATGGAAACAAATCTCTTCTATTGGAACCAGGAGTAAAAAGCATTTTATGGAAACCATTTGGAGAAAGTCTCTCGGTTGAGGAAATCAAAAATAAAATTAGAAATTTAGAACTACAATCTCCATTCAATATACTGTAAAATGAGTCTGGAGCAAACCATAGAAGACTCAAGCACTTGTTGACTCTTTCAGTCCATTTTCACTCATTCCTTTCATTTGGTTTGCTTTCCGAGAGATATATGTAAAAATTTAATATATTTGATGAATTATTTTTAGTAATTTATTAAGATTTAATTAACTGTTTAATACTTATGATAAATTTTTTTAATAACTGATATTCCGAATTTCGGATCAAACTGACAGACAAAAAATTAAGTAAATTAAAGGGATTAAAATTATAAAAACGTTGTGTTGGGTGTTTGGTAAAATTCCAAAAGAGTAACGATCGGTCAAAAAAAATTTCGAAAATTTCCTGCTCCCTTTTAATCCCTAGCAATTGCCACGCAAAAAAGATTTGAGTATAATCTATGATCACCCAAATGAAAAGATAATAATCCGTTCAAAAAATTAAAAAATGATGAAAACTTATTTTTAAAGACAAAAACACGCCATTTGTTAAATAATCATTTATTTTTCAAGACAAACAGCGATTATGTTATCGTTGTATTATTATGTCATCTAAACACGCTCAATAGGGTTTTCGAGAGACCCGTGGAGCGGAGAAATGCCGATTTGACCGAACATTTTTGTCATTTAGTAATTCATAAATAAAATATATAATTAAATTAATAAATTAAAATACTTAAATAAATTAATTAAATAAAATTAAAT
>MQRK01250315.1:18366-32467 GCA_001938485.1 Girardia tigrina
ATTAAATTCTAATATTGTTGAATTAGAATTTAATAATTCTAATTAAATGTCAAATTTGCAATTCGAATAATGGTGTGTAATTATGTAATCGCCAAAGAAATCGATAATGAATTGTATTAATTTCGGTCAGATTGTGAGCCTCATTTTTATTGTTATTGCAATTTAATGGAAAATTATTCTCTCCATGTAAGTATGTCTTTATTTATGTATGCATGTGTTTGTGTGTATGTTAATATGATGAATGTAATTTGTAAATGATTGGTGAATGTCTGTTTGTTGTATGTGTGTCTGTAAAAAGTTATTTTGTGAATTATAATCACAATTCACAATTTTTCAAATTCAAGTTTTGAATCAGTTTTGATTCGGTGTTCAAAAACGAGTTCAAGGAATGTGAATAAATAAATAAATTATTAATAAAAATTTGGATAAAAAAGTGTTTCTTTATTTCAAATAAAAGGGAAAAGATTTCAATTTCAATTTATTAATGGAAAACTTGAATAATAAAATGGCATCCAGTATCAGTGACGATGATTTTGAAAACTGTAATTATTGTAAACAAAATAATCTACCAAATATCGATATTATTGCATGTTGTGAAGATTCTGAGAATACAAAAGATTCTAATGACCAAAATAATTCCGTAAAAATTGATTTAACAATTTCCAGTGATACTAAGTGAAGACTCTTGTAAATTTGAATTGTGTAAACGAGATGGAATTCCGCTCATTATTTTGTTTAATAAAATGAAAAGCACCTTTCAACCGACATGCTCAATGAGAAACAATTCTCTTCCTAAAAGATCGTGGAGACACGGTTTCCTGTCCAACCCGTTTGCACATTAATCTTAGGATCTAAAGATCTGATATAAATGGCTTCACAGGCCACCCTCTCCCAATAGTTTTTAAAACGAGTACACAGAATTTTAAAATCATTTATGTTTAGATTGTCGTTCGACTTACAACCCTTTCTGTGTTCTGCAATATTACTCCCACCTATATTTCTATCATGTTCTTGGATTATCCTACAAAGATGACGGGACGTGTCTCCAATGTACCTGGCATTACACCCAATAATCAGTATACTGCATATTTTTTTATGTTGTGTAATAGAGTTTTAATTAATGTTCATCATGATATATTGTTATCGATTTCGACGGATCAACCGTCATCATTAGACTAAACTAACAATCATTCGCATTTATATAGCAAATCAATGTTTATATAATCGTTTTGTAATTTCGAAACCATAAAATACTTTCAATAAAGTTGAAGAAGATGGTGTTTGCACATTGGTTTTAAGATCAAAGGATTTGATTATCAATGCATCAGAAATCACCTTCACATAGTAATTATTAAATTGTGAACACAAAATCTAATTAATTACTTGAGTCACCTTTACTATTCAAACAATTATTTCTTCGTTTATCAATATTACAATCACTTTCTCTTCGATTATGTTACTGAATCCGTTTACAATGATAATGATAAACCTCTCCAATATACGTGGAGTTAGACCCATTATATTTATACTGATAAACTAAATCTGAACATAAATCAATTGAAGTGATATATTTACGTCTGAACAAACTTTCTATCTCATATGACAATTTTTAAATTTAATAAATTATTGTCGTCATGTTTCATAATAAAGTTTTTGAATTTTTCGAATCCCTCAGAGTAGGGAATAGTAAAAAGTCAATATTATTATAAATATTATTATCTATATGAGTTTTATTTTTGTCACTATTTATTGTATCATTTACTTTTTTGTAATTTTCCGATTTAATTAATTTATCCACAGTTTCTTCAGTTAATTTTTAAACTATCGATTTGGAATAACCATTTTTGTATATAAAATTAATCAACTTATACTTTTGATTAAAAAAACTGAACGCCATTTTGTTAAATTTATTGTTATTAATTTCGGCGGATTACCCTCCATCTTCAGACTAAATTAACATTAGTTTCTGTAGCTTATAAAAATGATGATTATGCAATCAATCATGTAATAAAGGCTCTATTTGAAAATGTTTAACAGAGAAGTTGAGTATGAAGCTTGGATATTAATTTTTGGATCCATGGATCTTATTAATAAGGCCTCACACGTTACTCTCTCCCAGTAATTTTTAAATCGATTACACAGAATTTGAAAATCATTTTCTTTGATTTTCTTATTACATTTTAAATTATGTTCGGCAATATTGCTCCCATTATCCAACCGACTATGCTCTTTGATCCGTTTGCAGAGATGACGAGATGTCTCTCCAATATATGTGGCGTACATAGAAAGGTGCAAAAAATGAAAATTTTATATTTTAGGCTTACTTCTAACTGTGGTAAACATTATGTTTTATATACAATCGAGAATTAAGGTGAAAATATTGATGAATTACATGGATAGAAAAGCAATTGAAATACATATCTTTTAGGTAAGCAAAAATGTAATCAAAACGCACGATTCGTCTATACTTTTTTTCATGAATTTAATTTATGTTGTTGGAGAACATTGAGGTTTTATTGTTAGAGGATACTCCCAAAATACACAGAAATTTTTTCTAGATTAAAAATATTTGAAAGCTATTTAAATGTGAGAATTTTAATTGTTAGAACTTATAATTAGAATACAGTTTGTAGATGTTGAATAATTAAATTTAAGAAGTACAATAATATAAAATCATGTTAAAATTAAATATTATAAAGATCATTATACCGTTAAATGGATATTAAATAATGAGTATATCCCCAAAACAGCGATTTCCAAAAAAGCATTTTTATATTGGGTTTGTGTCGAATGAACGAATAACAAAACACCGAAATTGTTACAAATTATTTTCGTAAGACAAAAAGATTTTTTTTCATTTTAAGATGAGATCTTTTTCATTTAAATTGAGAATTTTTCATTTTCTTTATTTTTATAATTTTAAGGTATTTAAAATCTGAATTTTAATTGAAAAAAACTCATTTTAAAATAAAAAAATATCAATTTAAAATGAAAAATAACATAAAGTATATCCCCAATAACATTTAAAATATTCCTCAAAACAACTTATTTTAAATTTATTGTATTTTACAAATTTAAAGTCTCATAACTTTTGAACTTTTTCGTTTCAATGATGCTTGATTTGTAATTGGAAAAAAATAGCCTGATAAATTCGGAAATCGACGACTGCATTGAATAAATGTGTGAGAAGCAATGTCGTCTGCTAACTTTACGATTATGATAAATAATGCAGTTAAAAATTATTTTATTTTAGAAAGTTGACACTATGTATACCAGGGTTATCCGACCTGCAGCCAGAACATTAAATGAGATTAAAAAGATAAAGATAAATTTTATTGTAATTCGTAATTTTTGATTATATTTTTAATTATTTTATTTGTACGGCCAGTGAAAACTCGCTAAAGTAATCGCAAGAAGCCAAAATGCTGGATATCCCTGATTGTAGTGACTATTATTATTAGAAATTAAATGAAATCAAACAATTAGATTTAATTTAATTACAACAAAATCAATAAAATTAAAAAATGAATTAAATCAACTGATTGAATTTAATTTACAAAACATCAATTCATTAAATGAAATCGGATAACTTGATTTAATGTTGTGAGGAATGTTTTGAATTGTGTGTTGATGTTGTGCATGTTGTATGTTGATTCGGATTGTGCCTCTCCTACACAAATGGATGATTGGTATTTTCTTTGATTCTTACTAATTAAAAATAATTTAATTTTAAATTGAATGTATTATTTATTTTTTAATGTAATTTAAAATTTTAATATATTAATTTAATATGTTCTTTTTTTAAAAAATTTTTAGATTTAATTTCAACCAATTAGATTCTTTATAATTAATAATTTTTATTAACAGATTTTCATTTATTGAAAATAATTAGTTTGAACTCAGAAATATATTGATCAAAAGAGATGTCAAATAGTGAGTGCGCTTGTGGTATTAATAAATGTTGTAAACCTCATACTGATGTTGTTAATATGGCGACCACAGCTCATGTGACAACGAACATTATGGGACATGAAAAATTTGATGGATCCGAGTCGAAATTCGATAACTTCATAAAAAATTTCGAACGTTATGCGGATATTATAGGTATAACAGAAGATAGAAGATTAATGGTGGTGACGATCTTCATGACTCCATCAGCAATCAAAAAATTTTCAAAAGCAGATGGAAATACGTATAAAGAAAAGCTTAAAACGACATTTGTGAAAGAAAAATCTTTGCTCGACATAATGTAGGATATTTTAAATCTCCGGTGGGGATCTTCAGATCCAGAAGAAACGTTCAAAAAAGTCGGAGAATTAGTAACGATATTAACAGAAAGTAAACTTTCTAAGAAAAAGCTGCTCAACCTTGTTTGCATGAATATGGTTGACGATAATGTGGTGAGAAGAGAATTGAAATTGAGAGGAGCTACCAAAACAAAGGACATAAAAGATGTAGTTTCAAATAAGTATGAACTACGCAAAATGGAAAAAGAAGAAACAGTTGCGGCATACAATACGGTAAGTAAACATGATGAATGGAAAACAGTAGGCAAACATAAACCACACTATATAGAACGCAACCAACAAAGAAATATCGAAAATAGGTACACTAATCAAAGAAACAATTAATACAAACCGAGAAATAACTATTCAAAAGTTGTAAAATGCTGGGCATCCCACGAAGAAGGACACATCAGAAGAAACTGTCCAAATATAAAGTGTTCTTATTGCAATAAAAATGGCCATATTAGGACGCAATGCTACGTGAACAAGGATCGATTTAAAGAAAGAGACCAATATGCCAGAAAAAATGAGTGGCAAAGAACAAATAACCCACGAAATCAACAGAGGCATCAAAATCAAAGATATGGTATTGCAGAAATGCATGATGAAAATGATTACAACGAATATGAAGAAACACGATCAAGTGAAGGAAACTCGAAGCAAAGAATGCTTACAGATAATAGACAAGTATACGAGAAAGACCAGGGAAACGAGGATGCACGATCACAAGGAGAGGTGATCAGTGTGCTTCACTAAAAAGTAAAAATGTGTGTGTATGTGATTGTGTATGTAATGGTATGTATGACTGTATGTGTGATTGTTTGTTGGAAGATACCCCTCTCGAAGTTTGTGAATTAGATAGTTGTAAAGAAGAATTTGAAACATGCTGTTTTGATAAGGATATAAAGACAAAATCGCAAAAGTTGAAACTGGAAGAAATTTTGGAAATATCAAAGCTCAATATTAGATATGACAAATTGAATGAAAGACCAAGCATTGAATTTAATACAAAGAATATGAATGTTGAATGTCTTTTGGATACCAGTGCCAAAGTAAATGTTGTTAAAGCAGATATACTTAAATGTATGAAAGCTGTTCAGATAGAGAAAACGAGTAAACGCATTCCTTGTGCAAATGATTCAGAACTTATAAATTATGGAATTGTTAAATTAAAAGTAATAATTGAAGGAGTACAAAAAATTATAGAGTTTTATGTAGTCAAAGAACTCAACCCAGAAATGATAGTAGGAGTTGACTTTTTGGACAAATTTGGAATAAAACTAAAGAAGGAAACTATAGATTCAAGTGACATATGGATGATTAGAGATAGTCTAACAGATAATGACAGACTAAAGAGAATTAAAGAAATATTTAACACCAAAGTTGACAACGAACTAATGAAACTATTAGCAGAATACAAATCAATATTCATGACTGACAAGTGGGATGTTGGGAAAACTTCCTTAACGAAACACAAAATAGAAACTCTTGAAGAACCAGTCTTAGTGAAGCCTTATCGACTACAACAACATTTTGAAGAGAAACTAGATGATGTCATTTGAAATTTTAAAGAAAACGGTATAATTTAAAAGTGTAGTTCTCCATGGAACTTCCCTCTGGTGTGTGTATGGAAAAAAGAGAAACAAGACATTGGTTATATATTTTCAAATTCTAATTTAACTGAAAGATAATTTAATTTTTATTGAAATATTTAATATATTTTTATACATTCAACAATATCGAAAAATGTTTCGGACAGGATTTTGTAAAGTATGTCCTGCCTGACAGAATATTTTACCAAACGATTTGGCCGGGCAGAATTTGTCGTCGGAAATCTTCAAGACAGTCTAAATAATAATTTCATTGTAGAAAATTCTTAATAAATACATTTAATATTAATAAAACAGAAATAATATCGATAATTAAAACAAATTTTATAGAATTTGTCATTTATATTGTTTAACTGGGGCGATATAAAACCATTTATTCCTGATTGAGAAATTAATCAAATCAAATGAATGTCGGAAATAATAATTTCCTCTTGTGGGATCTGAAATGAATTTTATTTATATATTTCAATGTTTCGTATATTTAATGATTTCAATAATTGAAATTGGAAAAAATAATTATATTTTCAATTTTAGATACAAATTTTATTTGACAATTATTGTAGAAATAAAGAATCGGAGATAAATGTTTGGAGACAAGAAGAACGAGTTCTGAGAAGAAATGAAGAAGAAATAATTTTGAATATTTTATTTTTGATCTCATTACTATTAATTTTAATTACTTTTAATTTTTACCATGTTTGTATATACTCACCATTTTGCTGTCTGTTCAGGTGGAATTTTGCGATTGATTTTAAACTATCTTCATTTTTAGCTTGAGCTTTGAAATTTTAAACCGAGATGAGAACTATACATGACAATGCAAATATTTGAGCACATAGAGACAGCTAAGCTAAGTTTTTGGGTTAGTTTCGATTAATTGATTTTTGTTTACCATGTTTTTTTTACAAACCTAAGCAACTACTTTTTATTTGTAAGTAGATAATTCATTTTATAAATTTTACATTATTTGATTATAATTTAGTTTATGTAAAAACAGATATTTGAATGAAATGCCAAGTATCTATCTTTACTCGTGAACAAAAATAATCGAAAAGATTTACACGTAACAAATCAACCACTAACAAGAAACTAAATAAATAAATAAATCTCACTAGCCAATTGGCATAAAAATTTATTGGCAAAAAAACTTTCCAGTTCAAAACTTTCCACAACGAATAATTATTAATAAAGTCCAACTAACGTCGACAAGATTATAAAGTTATTGATTTATTATTTTGTGATCGTTAATTTTAAATTTCGATCATATCATATAATTTCCATAATATAATTCCTTCGCTCTTTCTTGTAATTTCTCGTCTTCCTTCTTCTTCCAGTTAAAAAATAAACTCAAATAAATAAATAAAATAAAATAACAAAAATATAAAAAATAAAATAAATTTCATCGGTACATAATCAAGAGCTGTTACATAGCATAAAGGCATTTGAAAATTACTAAGTATTGCATTAGATAAGATTTAATGTTTTTTTAATCACAAACGAAGAGGAAAATGTAGATTACATAAAGATAGAAGGTTGTTAAACTCATACCCAAAAGCACAAATACCTTTGCAAAAGATAAAAAAAATAAGATTGTCCTTTGTAATGAGTGTCAGAAATCTGTGAGGTTAATACAGTTTACATTTAGTATTTTCGAAAAAAATATATGGAAAAAATGTATTGCTACATTATTAATATGACGCATTTGGAAAACACGAACTTTTTTTTCATAATTGGAAAATATGAACCTTAACCTTAGACCCTTATCCTAACCAAGGTCATGTTTTCCAATTCTGAAAAAAACATTCGCCTTTTCAAAGTTTACTTGTTAATATATTTTTGAGTTCAGAATGTGTCCGTTAAATGTTTAATAAACGTCAAATACTTCTTATTTTAAATATGTTAAGCTGCAAATGAGAGGCTTCAGTTATCTTGCAGAAAAATTATTTATCAAGTTGTTGTGGAATCTAAAAAATGCCAACAACGATAATGTATTTTGTAAATTAATTATTTATCAAGAATATTATACATACGTATATAACAGTTCTATAAACAGATCATAAAATACACAAATCAGAAAGAAAGGGATGTTGTGAAGATGGGGTAGATTGACTAGGAAAATAATAATGTTAAGGCTCACAAAAACTTCAAAAAACATCAAAGGTTCCCTTTACCATTAGTAATTTGAAGAAGAGTTATCTATATTTTAATTTTTTTGTCTTTGAAATTATAAAAATATTTGTTTTAAAGCTATTTAATTCTTTCACTTTCAAAGATTACTTGATTGATATCTGCAGGGATCTACTTGTATGGAATGAAAAGCAATGTAAACATTCATATTATGTTACTTTCAGTATTCAAATTAACCGTGTATTATAATAAGTAAATGAAAAAAAATAGCTAACAATGATGAAAGCTCAGATTGCGAGCACTTCAACAAAAAGTGACTTCATTTGATCCTTCCTAACCTTTAGTCAGGACTTTGTTGATGAGTAATAAATTTTAATATTATTAATTAATCATCGAATCCAAGGTAATGGTACTACGAACATCCAATTATTACTCATTTTAAAAATCACATTATTTTCTTTTTTAAATAATTGTTTAGAGCACCATATCACACAAATCAGGCGCTAAAAACTGTCCGATTTTTTTAGAGGTTATATTATTGGTCATTTGGAAGCACGTTCATCGCATAGACTATTCGCTACAATGTTGTATGTTCCTTTGTCAACAGTGAACAATTTCAAGTGTCAAATACCAGATAATAGCATAACTTGTATAAGCCGTCTGATCTGAAAGACTAATAGTAAAGTTTAGTTCTCATACAAAAGCCGCACAAATCTCTAGAAATGTTTCTGTGTCTGTGATAATAGCACTCCAGTAATTAAAAAGATTTTGATACAATAATAGAGCTTAGCGATGAACACCCCTCTGACATCTAAGAATATGAAAATTCTTTTTTCTGTACAAGGAAGTGCAAAAAGTGCCCTCATCTCAATACATGTTTTCTTGAGTTATTATGAACATGTGATCGTGCTTTGATGTGACGTCGTTCAGGTCAAGAATATCGTTGCGATTGCTTCTGGCCTACAGAGAAGAGCAGTTTTTTAAGTTATGAGGATTGATTTGGTTTAACAGGATTAATCAACATCAACTAAATAAAGAATCTAATATTTCACTGAAGGGACCATTTCCAACAAAAAATTGAACCACGTTTAAATTTTCACAAATTTAAATATTATTTAAATGTAATTTGAATTTTTTTCTATTTTTTTGTTATCGCAAATTTATTTAATAATTACAAAATTAAAATTCCCATAAGTTTTTTTTCACAAAGAATATCGGGATCAATCGACCCAAAAATTTTCATACTGGAAATTATAAAAAAAGTAAATGAAAAAAAGTGTTGTTTAAGTCAACCAAATAATAAAGGATGACGAAACGCAAATTCAAAAACAACCTAAACATTTTCACTGTGAGCGAAATAACGAAACATCGTGAAAATTTATTTTGTGGTCAATAAATTTTGTATCCGATTCTACGTATTTCTCTAGTTTTTTGTATGTGGGAACCACCATGGAAACTCCTACTTCACTAACATCATTTCGCAAGCCTTCCTTCTCGTTTACCGTGTTGGCAGATTTTCCACAGCAAAAAACAAATGTGCTTCTCTTGTGGCTGTTTTTCAAGAGGAATAGAAAACAAACTATTAATAGCATTGTTAGTTTAGTACAAGGGTCTCCAACGGGGTTGATATAGACCCCCAGGGATCGATTAGAGTTCCTTGGGGGTCGATTGAAGTAGATGGAAAATAGCTAGAAAACTTTAATTGATTTCATAAATTTTATCTTTTTTCATTATTAAAAAAATACTGTAAAAAATATTTAAAATATTTGTTTTAATTACACGAAACTTTAAAATTTAACAGGTAAATTTTTTAAGAATTGTTTTCCAATTTATTCATTTTTAGAATCCAATTTTAATCTACACCATGTCGACTTTTAATGCTAATGAGAAATGCAGACAATACTCTGACGAGTATTTGAAATATAGTTTTTTACCTTCGATAAATAATAAAACCATTCCTATGTGCCTGTTATACGAAAAGACTTTCAGCAATGATGTCATGAAACCAGCTAAGATGATGGACCATTTAGAAAGAATGCATATTGATAAGAAAAACAAAGGTATCGAGTACTTTAAAATGCTTAAAGAGAGGTTTATAACTCGACCGAATTTGACTACATTTTTAAAATCGTCTACCAGTGCTAATAGTGAAGGAGGATTGAAAGCATCATACAGCATCTCTTTTAATATTGCAAAAAAAGGGAAGCCGTATACTATTGGTGAAGAGATTATATTACCAGCTATAAAAGATGTAATTGAGAATGTTATGAAAACAGATCCACAGCCAGTTCTGAAATGTATACCATTAAGTGGAAATACTGTACAACGACGTATTGAGGAAATGGCTAATGATGTAGAAAGAACTTTAATTTTTGAGCTCCAGCATTGTAAGTTTGCTATTCAACTTGACGAATCAAAGTTTGGAAGTTCAAATATTCTCATGGCCTACGTGAGGTTTAGTAGCCCATCCTTGAATGATATTGTCAATGAGTTTCTTTTCGCTAGTTATCTTAAGGCAGATTCAAAAGGTGAGACAATTTTTTTTGCTTAAAAGATTATCTGAACAAGTACAATGTTCCTCTTGAAAATATTACTGCAGTAGCTACTGATGGTGCACCGGCTATGGTGGGCCGCTATAGAGGATTTTTCTGACTTTCTCAAGGAAAAGGTTCCTACAGTACGCACTGTTTACTGTGTCTTACACAGGCAACATCTTGTAGCTAAAAAACTGAGTGGAGAACTACATGAAGCTCTAAAAGTGTGTATCAGATCAATTAATAAAATCAAAACTTCTCCTCTCAATTCACGACTGTTTGCAAATTTATGTGAGGAAAACGATGAAACTTTCAACCAATTGCTTTTGCACACCGAGGTAAGATGGTTGTCAAGGGGCGATAGTTTACAAAGGCTTGTTAACTTGTACAATTTATCTGAAGAATTTCTATGGAATTTGGATCGATTATTATGTAACGAGTTAAAACTATACAAACATCACCTGTTCTACTTAGCAGACATTTATTCAAAATTCAATGAAGTACAGAAGCGTTTGCAAGGAAAAAATATTACAATTATTCAAGCCCGTACAATGATAATGATCCCATAACTGTACTTTTAATATTAAATAGAAAAATCAAATCAAGCTAAATCAAAAAATTTTAGATACTAAAAAGCCATACCGAAGTATGGCTCTTTATTTTTTATTATTTGTTATGAATAAAAACTTACTATCATTGAAGAATTGTTTTTTGACTATCATTACTCATATTATCATTATCATTTCGGGTACTATAAGAACTATTTGTATCAGTTTCACTAACATAATCCGAATCTGAAGAAGATATACATTTATTTAATTTATGTTTTTTACTATCTAAATGTTTTTTCCTATTTCTCATTAATCCACTAAAATTACACATCTCACAAATAATTTTTTCTTTATTATCATTCATTTTTTAATAAAAACTTTTTTCGTCACTGAAATATATTGTAAAATATCGTTAGATAGGAATTAAAAATTAATTTCGTTCTTTATTATATTGTAAGTTCGTTCATAAATTAAATTTTTTTCTATTATTGCATGATTTGATTTAGTATAATAATTTGTTTATTAGTATTTCTTTTTCTACTTGTAATAAATTAATCAGTATTTTAATATCGCGTAAATAAACTCATGTATTTATTTTTCTACAATTTTTCTAATAACGTTTTTAAAGATTCTAAATTTTCTGGGGTAATTAAATTTTTTTATATTTTCGTTTCTCTTATCTAAATCACTCAGTTTGCCTATATTTACTTTACATTTCTCTAATATTTGTATACTCATTTGTAATTCTTCTTCTGAAATAAAGGTATCCGATAAAGCTTTTTTATGAAATAAGAATAATTCATAATTAGTTTTTTCTAATATTTTTAAATAATCTTTATACTTTTTTACTTTATTATTAGTAATTATATTGAAACCATTATCAGTAATATTAGTAAACACTCCTAATCCTGCGAATCCGGCAGATAAAGGAATAGTTAATGTTCCTAAAGAAGAAATACTCACAATAACTATTGCCTCCACAGATCCAACCAAAGCACAAAATCCATTTATATACTTAAATGTAATACCTACTTTTTTCCACCTCTCTTTAAGTTTTTTATAATGCTTAATATGTTCAGTTGAATATTCCAGATCCTTTTTAAAATAGTGTACTTGCAAACTATTTAATTCATTTTTATAATTTTCCATTCATGGACTGAGCAGAAGAGTGCGGGTCACTCGGCATCTACCCTCTCCCTATCCACTTACGCGACCTCTGTTGTTTATAACAGCCACCTCTCCCACTTTGAATGGGAATTCATTCAGAAGGGTTGCTCATACACTCTGCCAGTTAAATGTCGATTTGGGGAAACTGCTCCTTCCAGGCGATGCCATGAGCATGCGGAAACTCTCAAGCATGTTCTTTGTTCCTGTCATACCCTCATGCCTTATACTAATGCTTGTCATGACACCGTCCATGATATTCTTGCTTTGGAAATTAGGGAATACTGCAACGCTGAACTCTATGTCAACGTCCAATGTCGCTTTGTGTACTCTCCACTCAAAGTTGACTTACAGGTTTACTTTCCTGAGAAGAAGCGAATTGCCTTGATTGATGTTAAGTTTTCCTTTGATGAGAAAGAGAACTTAGACATAGCTAATAAGGATAATCTTGAACATTATGGCCCTCTAGCGGAATCCATAAGGAATCAGTACAGAGATCACAGAGTTCTATTGTTTACCTTCATTGTAGAAGCTTTAGGAACCTGGATCCCCGATAACATCAAACCCCTCAGGGCGATCTTCCTCTCAAACTGGGAGAAGGTCATTGCCAAAGCAACCATCAGATCCAATATTCGATGGAATGCGCATCAGTGGGCTGTGTAGAGGCACGTTAAGTCAAATAAAATTAATTTCATTATTCATTACTTTATTTCTGCCAGTCATTTATAATATACATTATATATAATATAATATATTTATAATATAATATATTTATATTATACGGTATCTCAATAAAAAATTTTAAAAAATCAATTAATGAATTAATATTTATAAAAATATTTGACTGCTATACATAACAAGCGAAAATTTGCAAAGCTTCCGGTTATTCGACAAAGGAACAAAAATTTACAGAACTTCTGGTTAATCGACTGTCGAGCGAAAATTGACAAAGCTTCAGGTTATTCGACGAAGAAAACAACGAACTGGTACAATAAAAATTAAACTGTTATTTCCCATCAAACCGAAACAATTAGAACTAATAGACGAAATTTTCTATTTGATTCAAGACGAAATATCATCCGAAATTACCATCTAAAAACAGACGAAATTTATCTGATCCTAGATAAATTAAAAGTAACTTTATTTATTATTAGCAGTTTACATCTATTGACCTATTACCTACTTCTGTGATCCCAAATAATTCTTATTAACTTCTTGAACTTTCCGTTGAAGTTTTTGTTCTTTATTAATATAATATTATTTTAAATCTGGTTGTTATCACTATAAATTTTAGTAGAAATATTTGTCGTTAGATTCGATTGAGGAACACTTTGTTTTTTCAATTGAGTTTCACAACAGGCTGCATTCGGTGATGGAAGGGACACAAGCAATCTATCCCAATTCCAAGATGATCAAGTTCACAATTCAAGAGCCCCAGCGATTGAAGGCCCAATATTCGAGGAAGCCGAAGATGACAGTCTGTGAAGTAGCTGTCATATACAGCTTGCAGTGATCACCGAAATGGCAAGCGATGATGTTGAAGAAAAATGAAGCCAATCAACAAATCAGATAAAGTCCCGTCTGAGCACACAAAAAAATTGTTTTTTTGTAATAAATTTTTGGATCAATACAGTCTTACTTCTGAGTCACGACACTTGCCTAGGGAGGTAAATCAATTATGGTCACATTTACATTTGTGTCTCATAGTTTTATTAGGTTGTTCGATATGAAACGGGTCAAAAATAAAGTAAAATGTAAATCGATTTTTTTTAAATAATAACATTTTATTTTTAATCAAAATATCCCCCCATGTTGTCAACACACTGTTG
>MQRK01250315.1:33534-43911 GCA_001938485.1 Girardia tigrina
ATAATATATCTGTCAAGAAATACCTTATTTATTTTCATACGATAATTCAAAGTTAAGTTATACGCGATTGAAATGTAAGGTGTGAAGTTTGACCCGTTTCATATCGAACAACCTAATATGTTTGTTTGTAATAACAGTGATAGATAAAACATGTGGTTAAGGTGTAAACTATTTTAATATTTTCTTTTATTTAAATATTGCTGATTATCATTTTCATTTATGTACAATTTAAGAAGAGTACAAATAAACTCAGAAATGTATTTTTTTTGATCCATTAAATAAAAAAGCAAAATCAAACGAAGAAACTAAAATGCTCTTCATCAACATTCATCAAATTCAGGCAAATTAATATATACTTCGTTGTGATCTGAGGTTATGGAACGATGCAGACGTCGAACTCGATCGTCTCTCCAATTCTCGAATTCTTCTTCACTGTCCAACCATCCCTGCTTCTTGACGATATCTTTACCGTTTATTTTGGTGGCTTGTTTAGAAATTTGATTGTTGATTGAGGTTATAGACATTTCTTTTTTGATATGCCTACATGTGTAGTTTTATTCCTGTCAATTGATTTATCCGAATGCTCGAAATTGTAAATTTTTTCAAGCTCAATCTATAATTGCTGGTAGATCTGAGCTTTTTTGTTTCCTTTGCTCACGTCTTTCACAAACAGGAATCATTTTTTAACAAAATACGTATGAGGTGACCAGGGTCACTGCTCTTGTACAAACGGAAGTGCGCATCCAAAGGGACACTGTCGAGAAAACTCATTCTCAGCATGAACGCAACGAGACTGTCTCCAGGCCTCAGAAGATTGTCGACGCAAACGGCCGCAGATTCAATACACGGAGCCCAGAAATGGGGAATTACGTGTTCTATGGCGTCTTACAGCGGTTTCTTCAAGCCGGGGTCGTTCCAGTACAAGTGCCAGATGAGGAGTAGGAACGGGTCGTAATTATCGATCTTATTATTGACGCTGTTGTTATTGGAACCGATCGAATAAGGCGATAAAAGATTAAGAACAATTTCACATAATCTCGAAATGACAATTTCTCGGCCGGAGAATTGTAAGATTTGGCGTGAGAAAAAGGGCACGAATCGATCGATTTGCATCTCGTTTGCGGTGTTAATGAAATTCCAATTCATTTGAAACAAAAATGTAAATAAATTAAATTGATCATCGTTATAATTATATTTCGGAATTTCGGTGAGAACTTCATGAAGATTTGTGAATTTAGTAATTTGTGCAGTTTTCATTTGAATTAAATTGATATTTGAAAAATTCACCTGAAATCAATAAATTTATTTTGCTTAAATTTCGCATACAAAGCAACCATTAATAAAACAAAAACACAACATTAATATATTAAAAGTTTTCAATGATTAAAAATCAGTTTTTAAATTTTAATTGAATAAAAAAAATTTTTAATGTTAGTCAGGATTTTTCCAGCTTGAAAATTTCAGGGATCGCGAATCCAGTTAAGAAATTTTAAATAATTATAAAATCAATAATTAAACTAAATATAACGTAGACAAACTCTTAATTGGTTACTGCTGCTGATAAGATATAGTAAACAGTATATCTTTAGCTTTAATGTCTTTATTCTCACGGATTATGAACTTCTTGCAATCAATTTATTTCGAAAAGTTTTTCACCCTGATACACATAGAGGTTGTTTTTCCCATTTATGTCAATGTGTTTATAGATGCATTCAAAGAAGCGGGTTGCAAGCACGATATCAACAAAATCCTGAATTGGCATCATTGATTCGCCTTCTCTCTTCCCTTGCCTTTGTTCTTCTTGAAGCTGTTGTTTCATCTAGTAATTAACAACATTTTACCTGAACTAGCCGAACCTTATATAGATTGTTTTGAAAAAAATTCATTGGAAGAATTACCATTAAAAATTGCTGTAGGCTCCCAAATTTTTCAATCGAGATTTGGAATGGTTATTATGCTGTTAGAAACGATTTAGATAAAACAAACAATACTTGCTAAGGGTGTCACAGAAATGTTGCTCTCATAGACTACCTTACTTCTTAATCACACAACTTCAACTTATGAAATACTTCTCTCTTTTTATTGGGAGAGTCACTTGTGAAGCGGAACTTTAAGATCCTTGAATCCAAAAATTAATGTCAAAACTGCACTCTCTACAACTTTACTGACTGTTTGAAGTGGTGTTTTAATGACGTATTTATTGGCTGAATGATATATGCAACTTTTAATCAAATTATTATTCGAATTGTTAAACCATCGAAATTAATTAACAATAAACATTTTAATTGGTTTGATATCTTTAAAAATATCTTAAGTACAATAATAAAAGTATTTCTTAATCACAATCAAGGAGTTACAATCTACTAAAATCAGATGTTTATTAAGTAAAATTCATCAAGTTTTGACAAAGAAGAATGTCAGGATATCGTTTCAAGCAAATAATTAACTTCGTTCAAATTATTGATCCCAAGGATCATAGTTTTGGGACCCATAAACACAGATTTTTATATTGTTTTAAATGTACTTCAAAGTCAGAATGAAATGGGAAAATAAAGTTTATTAAGATAATAAAAATTCAATTATATAACTGACTGGGAGGTTAAATCAAAACCAGATCACACGACCAACGTTAAACATCATATTATCAGCTCTAGAAAACATAAAAATTGAAAAAAAACCGAATATTTTAGGAAAAATCAAAACTATTTTTTAAGTCTCGCCAACTAGGCAATGACAGAGACAGAGACAGAGAGAGAGTGAGAGAGATACATTTAATTAAATTCGAAAAAATATAATTTATTTTTTTGTGACAAACAACTTATCTTTTAATTCAGATTGATGTGCCATATAAAAAACAAACAGGCGATTTTCTGACAATCATCAATCAATGATAAAAACCGCTTTATTGGGTCCAGACACGTCCGGCGGAGACGCATTTGGTAGATGGGATCGTTTGGACTTCTCTTCCCGGACAGATTCAAATTTTGAAAACGAATTAGAAAATTTCGAGTTCTCCTGGCACGATACTGCTCGGTTTCCTGGTCGAGGAGAATCTCTCGATTCGTAACTTTTCGAAAAATTATCAACTTCCAACCATTCATTTCGATTTCCAGTCACGTCACATTGACCGGTTCTCATTGGAAACCCCGAATGAGAATAGTTTTGACATTTATCCAAAGACAAATTGGAGCTTTCTCTCGATAACGACGTCAAAAAACACGGAGTCGGTGAATAACCCGAATCTTTAGATTTGCATTTATTCCTATTGAATAAGCGATTGAACAACGAACCGGAATTCGATTTCCCTTTTTTATGTTTTTCGTTGAATTTTACGTTTCCAGAACTTTTTTGATGGTGTCGTGACATACAGTTAAGAAGATTGAATTTTCTCGTGTTGGAGTCGTCCAACAAGTCCGGTAGATTAATTGGACTCGTTGCAATGGCCCGATGTGTCGGATAGGATTTCTGGCACGATGAAGAATTTGTTTCGAAATCACCCGCTACACAATCCTCCAAATTCGACATCAATTCCACATCTAGAGGTGTCGTAAATCGTCCATTATGATACGAACCAGTATCCATTATCGACGGATACATTCCGAAATCTGTTGGTTCTTGCAGAGAGGAACTCAATTTCTCGTTCGATTGTTCAGTGCAAATCGGTTCCACAATAAGTATATCATCAGCCTCAACATTTACCAGTGGTAACTTCGAACTGTAGTTTATTTTCAATAGTGATTGGAACGTTAAATCGTCATTAGAGTTCGTTTTAGTTGTCTTAGGTGCGAGATCTACAACAGCACTTCTCGCTGGACTTGTCTTTAAATTGTACATTTTTATCTCACCCAATACACTCTTCACGTAATGCTTTAAAAACGATTTCACTTCAGTTTTAATAGCGACCTTAGAAATCCGTTTCGAAAACGTTTTAAACAATTCATGAAACACCTTCGAATTGGTGATGTTAATCTTCAAATCGTTGGTCTCATAGTGACACGAGTGACTGATATTGTGCGCGTACCGCAACAGACTCGGTTCCCGGGAAATATCGTCTGTCGGCACGAGATATTCCCGATAAACCGGCGAATGTTTGTCACTAATCGACACCGATTTTTCGTAATCATTGTAAATGAAATTCGTGTTTTGTTGCGTCAGTTTCGATAGGCATTCACCGGGTCGATCGAGAAACGTGTCGGTTTCAAAATTATTAGAATCGAATTTCAGTATGTTAAACGTTTCGTCGAACTGAATGTCGCTGATCAAATCGTTCGACTCGTTATCGACCATAGAGCGCGGATTGTCATAATTATCTTGACCGAAAACCCTATAAGGATTCGCTTTGTCATGGATTAACGTTACAGTTAATTCTGTATCTTTCGGTGTCCAAATATAGGGTTTGATTTCTGAATGAGACATTTTATGACATTTCGATCGATATTAATTTAATCTGGTGATCGATTTTATGAAATATGTATATGTTTGGATTGGGATGAAAATTAAATTTGATTAATTAAAATTATATACAGTCGCTTTCAGTTAATAAGAAATATTTGACACTATTTTACAAGATTCATATATAAAATCCAAATCTAAAATTAAATATTCCATAAAAAGGAAGAAAAAAAAGAAAGCATACTTTAACCCCTTTATACTTTTGAATGACTGGCACACGTGTGCTTTGTACTTATCGAATAGCCTTAACACTAACGTTGCTCCCGAGTTTCGACTTGTTTACATGTATATCATCCGTAAAGGTATAATGAAAAGACATTCTTAATATTATTTGATTGACTATTTTTAAAGTATTACTATTTTTGTAAAAATAATCCGAGTCGTTAATAACGTGTACTTACATTTAATAGAAAATTAATATATAAGAAATAATTTCTCCACCTCTATATACACCTCATACACACAAAATACACGCATACACAAAACAATATACACCTATTTGCATTTAATAAAAAATATTTTTTTATAAAAAAATTAGTAGTGCGAACAACACTGACATGAGGTTTTTATTTGATACCTGTTTTTTTATTAATTTGTTTTTTAGCATGACAAATGATAGTGAAAAGACCACACCCTTTCGAGAAAAGAAAATCGTAATTTTAATTTAATTTTAACAACGAATAATTATTGACAGTTAGAATTGCAAAAATTTATATAGAAAGGCTCATAAGAGCCTTTAATATGTCAAAGGATTAACTCAATTAGGCTAGACAAATAGACATCTCCCATTTTGGTGGCCAAAACAATAATCTGTAAGTATCACAGGTACGGCCAAATAGCCTTTGGAAAACGGGGAGGCTACAAAAAGCCAATAATCAAAGAAGAAGTTGGTGAATATGTTATCGTAAAATGCAGGGGCGTCGAGTGCTACAGTGGAAATTCAGGAGAAATAAAGGGAGTGTTTGTTGGATATAGGAGCAAGTGTTAATGTTATGACTAAGAAGTTTTATCAGGATTTGAATAATTTGGTGTTAGAAAAATGCGATATCAATTTTAGAGGTGCCAATGACGGACAATTGGAAGTATTGGGTAAAATAGAAGTAGAAGTAGGTATATGTCAGGCAAGAAAAGAAGTAACATTTATTGTTGTGGAGTGTGGTTCCAAAACTAATTGGAGGCATAGTATTCATGAATATTTTCGGTTATGCCATACAAAGAAACGAGTCACAAAACAATAATGTATCAAGAGAAGCACGTGGAAGTGTGTGTAACATCGAGACAAAATTCATCAGGGTGATAAGGCCAGGAGAGAGATTAAAAAGAGCGTTAGATTGCATCGGTAAAGTAGATTTAAAACTGTTAGAGGTCATTCAGAAACAGGCAAAAGTATTCATAGCTGACAAATGGGATATCGAATGTACCAGTTTAGAAAAACATCATCGATTTTACAAACATTGACACAAGACCTTTTTGCAAAAGAAAGTAAATGCAAGGTGGATATGATGTTCCTATTTGAGAATGTAGAGTATAAAGCTGATAAAATATGTCAGGTGACTTGTCAAATGTTCCATTACCATAAAAGGTGTCATTGCAAAGTTTAAGTAACAGGCCTCTGTCACCAAATGCCAAAACTCTGATAGGATCATTAGTCCCAAAATCATACAAAACTAGTACAGAATATTTGCCAGGAATCACAAAGTCAGGTGCAGTTGGATTGGGAATATGATCAACCTGTTTCGGCCTACGCAAGGTTCTAACATTTGATGATTTCTGAGGCATATGACCAAGAATGTCCAAGCTCAAGCTTCGTAATGCATGGCCCATCATATTTCGAGTAGTGGCACCTACTTCCTTCATTTTATTTTGAGCAATGTTTGTCACAACCTTCTGAGAGCAGGAATCATGTGAATGATTACATGGAAGGCGCACAATGGTACTATGGTCGTCAGCTGTGTTAAGGAAAGCATAACATCCTGTACTTTGATGCTGCCTGTATCTCCAAGTTATGACTCCATTATTAGTGCGAAATTTAGAGTAGTCAAACCCTAGATAAATTAGGACCAAATTACCTCAATGAGTAGTAGTGAATTCCATAGTGAACAGATCTATCGTACTTCACAATTTGAAAAACTCTAAATAATATAAATAATTAAACAAATATTTTATTTTTAATATCATAAAAATTGATTTTTTTCATATTAATTTGATATATATATATATATAATATATAAAAATTGAAATCTGTGTTCAAAATAATATGGCAGACTAAATTACCTTTTACTGTATCGAATTAAAAAAAATGTGTCGAATGAAAAATATGTCGAATTAATAAATGTGTCGAATTAAAAATTTTGTGTCGATTTGTCATGGAACCCATCAAAACATACAATATTTTTGGTAATTTAATGATTGCATCCGTGTGCCTCTATTAAATTAAAGAATGGATTAAAAATTTTTTGATTTACTAGTTAAATTAAACTTCAAGTTAAATCCTGTAATTCTTAATTTCTTATTTTTTCTGTTTTTGTCAATTAAGAATATCAAATCGAACAATTAAATGTACAATTTAATGTAGTTATTTTCTTTTAGTCAAGAAATACCCAATCAAATCACATATGATATGACTATTTAGCTAAATTTGGACAATAAAACTGAAAATTAAGATGTATAATTCACAGATGTTTGCCATTAATAGTTGTTGATCATTGAATAATTATCAGTCTAAAAATAAAGGACCAACAAATCAGTACATATACATATAAACAGGTTAATAAGTAATAAGCTTAACAGCTTCTATAAATAATAACAAGCAGCATTTATTAGTGGTAATAACTATTGTTGTGTTCTATATGTTTATTTTAGTTATCCAGAAAAAATCGTGTAAAAGAAAATTGTGTAAAACAAGTCGTGTAAGAACAGAATTAGGTGTATTATAAAAAGATAATTATTAAATTGTATTTCAAAAAACAATTATGAAAGGAGTTGTTTAAATGAATACTCACAATTAAAAATAGTTAATAAAGTTTCAAATTCTAATTCGGCTTTTTCCTATAATTACCCGCAATTCTTTTATTTCAACAAAACACAAAAAGGAATATTTTTATGATTAAGTTTCGCTTTACAAACGAAGTATCAATTGTATTTATATAGGTGAAAAACCGGTATTGTATTAACCAATGTGAAACACTAGACACAGTATAATATACCATTTGTTGGTAAAATTTTATCAGAGAAATGGAAAATACGTTATGTCACTCATCACAATGATATACATTTTTACTGTATATGATGCATTAAAAATAATCATTTAAATTTCCATTTTTCCAAGTAAGATTAAATTAAGTCGGAATAAACTATCCTGAGGCTGAAACGGTTGTATCGAATTACTTGGCTATGATTGAAGAAATTCAACATGATATTTAGTTTTTTTGGCGATTGGCAACAACCAATTGAAGGTTCTGGTCTAGACAGATTGTTTGTTTGAAAGCTCGCAGAACTCAACATTGACCTCTTAGATGTTGCTTGTCACAAAGTAAATCACGAATCAATAAAGCTAGAAAAGTAGGTTCGACACGAATAGAAAGGGAATTTTAAAAATTGAAGATTCGAATTGTTTCTCGACCAGATGACGCAAGATGAAAAGTAGATCCTGTATGATAACTAATAAAGCTTACCTCAGTGGTTAAATTACAATCAAATTCCACAACTATTCCAAAAGTCAATATTGCACCAAAAGGGTTACGATAATTGTTTGCTTTCTAATCTACTACAGCTTTTTGAATTCGGATAAAGCGATTATGACAGAAAAATACTGTAAACAAATCGATTAAATGCACCGGAAACTTCTATATGTATGTTTCCGTTATTGGTCAATAGAAAAGTACAAATTCTTCATAGTAACACTCGGCTGCATATCACAATATTTACCATACAGAAGTTGAAAAAGGTAGGCTACGATACTTACGAATAAAGCAGCAAAATCATTAACTATTCCAACATTATGTACTTAGTGATTTATAACAAAAAAGAAAGAGTAAAATTGTCTATTTCAACTGTGTATTTTTTTACAATATGGACTTTGAAATTATAATAGTACATACAGTTTGATAATTAAGATAAAAAATATCACGGAAAAGGTTCCAATAACGAAAATATTTTTTGACTTTAATAAAATTGAATTTGAGATCCTCGCAGATAGATAGTAGTTGTTTGTGACATTTCTGATAGACTTTTTAGAATATCTAAGATGGAGAATGATTTATAATGGATACTTTATGACAATACCTTATAATCGGATTTTTGAGTCAAATGATGTGTCGCTGATAAAAATAAAAACAATAACACACGACACTGCAGTCACACATGAACATTGTAAAAGGATCATAACACCTCTAAAACTCATCAAAAATGAAAATCTAAATTTTTAAAATTTTTTTTTGATTAATTAGATGTGATTTGAAATATTATATTTTTTCGCGCGGAAAAGAATATACAAAATCATATAATTGCAGGTTCTCATTAGACCTCACTACTACTACAATTACAGAAATTGAACTATCTTTTCTGAGAAAACTGATCGAGCAATTGTTAAGCATACACGAGATTCAGTAAATTATTTATCTCCTACATAGTTATTTTGAAAATTTAACCTTTAATCGGTTAGAAGTCTTTTGGACTCTTTTTATTAAACGTACGTAAATCAAAATAAAAATACTACTGCAAAATCAATTTTTTTGCACTTTTTTTAACTAATCATGAATTTTATTAAAAGAATGTTCGAATTTTCAAGGATTTCTTATGTATACATTCAATTTGCAGCTTAAGAGTCCTTCGGACTCTTCTATCCGTTTATGTTACAAAAACATTCTATCCGGTTAAAGGTTAAAAATGTCTCGCATGAATAAATTCATAAATTGAAAAATACAAAATCATTGCACTTGTCGGTGTCTTTCATTCTCGAAAAGGGATCAATAATAATAGAGCAAAATGACATTTTTTTATTTAAATAGATTAATGTATACATTAAAAAAATTTGTTTATTTATATTATCGATCTCGTGTGATTAATTCAGACTACACAGGGCTATCGAAAATAGATTTTTAAAGAAAAGATATACTCCAAAAAATCACAATTTCTTGAAGACAACAACCCAATTCCCCGAGTCATACCACCGATCAATAACGGAAATTCCCGGAACTTGTCCACACAACTCCTCTAACTCATGTTCTCGAAACAAGTGGTAATATCGATTATAGACTGTCTTATCTGACTCTCCCTCTGTCTTCCGACACCACGGCACAAGCATATCACTGCTCCAGAACTCCGTCCCATTCTGATGGATCGGCAGTTCGGTCGCTTCATCATTTCTCTCACACTCCACCTTCAATTCTTTCGTCAAATAATTCGACTTCTCGCCGCCCTTCTGTTGCTCTATCGCCCACACATACACGAGCCCGCGCCCTCCCTTCACCAACACTCTCCGCATCTCCTCAATGCCCCTGCGACGCCTCTCATTCGTACTCAAATGATGCAGAACCGCAATGCAGACCACATAATCACAACACGCGTCCCTATACGGCAACTGCAGACAATTCCCCTTGACGACCGCACCCTGACTCCCCGGCAACCGAGTCGCCGCAATCCGACACAAATTCAAACTCGAATCCGACCCCAACAAAAACCCGCGGTCGATAATCGCCGGGAAATACTTCCCATTGCCACAGCCGACATCGGCCCCGATCGATCCCGGACTTTGGCTGTCGATGAATCGCCGCACTTTCGGCCACATCGAGTGCCGAGTGGAGCTGAAATGATCGGCGATGTCGTCGTACACTCGATGGACGTACTCGAGCTCGAGTCGCTCGGGTCGATCGGGTTGAAATGCCGGCTGATTGACGTCCGCGGTGCGCGGCATGTCACACGATT
>MQRK01250316.1:3282-15956 GCA_001938485.1 Girardia tigrina
ATATATATATATATATATAGAAATTGAGCTAATAAAAAGAATGGAAAAATATCAATTTCTTATTAAAAATTATAGGTTTTTTCGGACTATTTCATAATTTTTGCATGCAATTTAATAATAAATTTTAACACAAAAATGCATTATTCATAAAATATATAAATACAAAAAACATTATGTAAAAAAGAAGTAACTACATTTTTTAATTTATTTTTTTGCACATATAAACATTACATATAAACTTAATCGTTTAGTACTTGTTCAATCTCAGCCCTTTGACGATATCCAAGCATCTTTCGGTAGAATGTGTCGTAATTTTCGGTTGATATATCATTCAACTTATCAACTATTAATCTACGAAGTTATGCTTCATTTCGAGCACAAACTCTAATAGCGCTATTCTTCCGTACAGAAAATATGCTCTCAATAGAGTTAAGAAAGCGGGAATAAGGTGGCAAATACGTTAGGAGCATTTGCCGAATTTCTTTATCATACATTAAGCCATAATAATGATGAATTCGAGTATTATCCATGATCAATATTGGGTTTCAATACCGTTGATGATGCAGCACTCTTTAATTTCCTTGAGGCACTGTTTAAAGTTCTCGCCATTAACTGTTCTTTCAAATATGATATTATAAATCATGCCATATTTGTTCATTTGCCGCCAGTACTGAATTATTACGACTTCTAGCAGCTGGAACGGTCAAATAGGCGAGTTCTCCTCGTCGACTTCTACCTCGATTTGGACGAGTAACAACAGCGAAGCCAAAAAGATGAAGTTTTTGTCATCATTAATAACTTCTAATGCTCGAAAGTTACGCATCGTGTTCTGTTCTGAGCCCAATTATTTTAGTGTAGTTTCTTCGTTCAGGCACCAACGTAACATCTTTTAGAGTGTAGTGAAACTCTTAAAGATCTGTACTTATTGATGCGTTTATGCCATAGGTCATTTGAATCCAGGTTTTCATTTCCTTTAAAGTGATCAAGCAATTTAGATCAACAAATTTCAACGGATTTTATCAATTTAATATGAAAAAATCTTAATTTATTATGAAAAATAGACTCAAAATGTAAAATTTTTATTCATAGTTATTTAAACTTCTTCCTTGGTGACAAGCTGAATTGCAAATGTTTGTATTTTAAAAGCATTTTTCACATTAAATTGATATTTTTTCGTATTAAATCGATAATTTCTCAAATTGAATGTTAATATTAATTTCATAATTGAATTAATATTTTTTTTTAAAAATTACCTTGTTCGTGAATTCGTCAAGTGAGTTATTGAATACACAAATTCGGCATAACATATACACATGATAAATAATAGTAGGGAATTAATCAAAAGAAATTAAATAATTAAATTAAAAATTAAATATTTTAAAAAAGGTTCGAAAATTATTTGAAATATTCATTAATTTTCACTTTAAATCCATAAATCTTGCGGACAGAGTAGAGTGTTCTGTCAACGCCACAATGATGAATCGAGTGAACTGCTTTTACATTTTCAATTGTCTGTGAGGTTCCAGAACTGACCGAAAACACACAGACAACTCTGGTCAGAGCGTCGGGTTTATTTTCCGCTAATTTCACAAAGAGATCGTTATAGTTTAACCACATTTCTTCACTAACTCCTCTAACAAGAACAACCCTCACCTTACCATAGATTCTGAGAGTCCGTGTACTTGAGTTCCTTATCTCCCATAATAACCGAACGCACTCAGGAAAAGACTCTAGCTGAGTCACACATAATCTCAATTTCCTTCAAGCCCCACGTCAGTGCCATGTTGACCGCTTTTAATACCGCCTCCAATTCAGCCAGATTGATATGAAATACATCGTCCTTCCGCAGCCAGCAATTGTCTTCTACTGTTGTATTGTTTAGCTCAAGACACCCACCGATTGATAAATTGCTCGCGTCACACCATACGCGACCTTCGTCCGATTTTGGGATATCCCACTCCCCGCCAACAGGATCGAACTTATCCAATCGACTATTTATATCATTTAGCAACACCAAATTTCTCTCGTCTACCTTCTCATCCCACTTCTTGTCACTCACAATTATTTTTAGAAGATTACATGCTGGCCTTAACCAACCAGCAATATGAAAATCCCCGGCCACTTATCCACACCACGAAAACACTTGCCGTTTTGTCGATACAAAACTCAAATCTGGGATGACATTGTCGCGTTTCCATTTTATTACCCCGGCGTCCTCAGTCCAAGAACTTGACCACCACATAACTGCTGGGCTGGTTTTGTTTGCAATCAGAACTTCTTTAATAACTCTGACACCTCCCGGCTGCTGACTTTGTTTAAATCTACCACGATATCATATACATACGAATCAGTAGCTTCTTTAATTTTTGGATCGCTTGCCAACACGAATTTGATCACAGTAGACATTATTTTCGGTGCCACGTTCAACTTGAAACCAAACCACGTCAGTGCGTACACTTTCCCTTTATTACCAACAACCTGATATTTCCACAACTTTCTGGGTACAAGTTACTGTAAATATGCATTTTTAAAAACTATAATGCTAAGATTTTTTCCCATTTGACATCATTTTTTAGTTTCTCGTTTCACACATCACTGGCCGCTGAATGACTGGATACATATTGGTTCAACTCCCGGAAATCCAACACTGGTCTGACCTTACTCTTACTGTGTTGGACAACGGTCATTACCGGAACGACTCCTCCACCTTGGCCGCTAAACTCTTGAAGCCAACCTTTTTGAATCCATTTTCCGACTTCTGTATTAAATTATTTCTGGATCTCTTGCTTGACGGAATAGAGAACAACATTATTTTTTAAGGAAAAACGTTCACCTTCTTCAATTAAATGGTATTTCACAATCCATTTCTCACCATTAAACCATGCTTCAAAATTCTTATCGACGATTTGTGGCTGCGGTCCCCTCTTATTTACAACAGTTCTTTCAACAGTGGTTTCCCTGGCGTCACACGCCACAATACCAACATTACATATATGTCTTATCTTCGACGATCTCGTTTCTGCTCCAAACAACACATCACCATTCTCTGTAATACACACCCCCTAATTTACTTATTCCATCAATACCTATAATCAGATCGCACCCTGGCAACTTTTCAACCACTAGACAACTCAGAGTAATCGGAACCCCCTAACATCTAAATTTACATCGCACATTTGTGTGTATCAAACCGAATCACCATTCATCAACATAATCTCTGTTCGCGCCCTCTCAGATTTACACGTTCTGACGACCCCACGGACAATTATCGATCGACTACAACATGAGTACACAAGCATTCCCACAAACGCACCATTCACCTCAACATCGAATCCAGGTAACTACGCACTACAAGACGGAAAACCAGCTGCGCATATCTTGTTCTCCGTTATTCGTTTTTTTGTGGCCGCATACGTCTCTTTGGACACTGACCGGCCATGTGCTTCTCGTCACCACACACAAAACAGACTCGTTTTGGTGCCCACAGAATTTTGCCAAGTGCCCTGTGTCATTGCATTTAAAACATCTTTTTACTAAAGGTGGAGCGGTGTTATTCATCTCCTCTGACATCATTCCACCTGTATTAATTTTTTGAGACGGTTCGTGGGACCGGTTTATACGCGAATGTTCCCGCCTTTAATCTGGCTGTCATTTCTGTGCCATCCCTATCATACATACGTCAGATTTTTACCATTGGACGCGCAATGACGATAATCTCCGACAACTGTAAATCGTCAGTTGTACAGGTAGATTTCATGTGTTTTTAATGGAATCCAGTAACCCCTTTATCATAGTACATTTAACCCATTCATCACTCGCTTTCACGTCAATTAAATGAACTAACCTTTTGATGTCGGCCACGTACATGTCCACAGGTTCATCCTCTGTCATCCTCCTGCGGCATAGTTCTTCGAATGCCGTAGCTCAGTCGATGCAGAACGCTTTCTCTATCGCGCGTTTCAGTTTTTCGTCATCTAATATTCCGTCATAAACAACAAAAGCTCCTTTCGATAAAAACAGCGACAGAATGGACTCCAATTCCGTCAACTTCTCTAGTCGGGTAACTAACTAAAACTTTGCCAGCCACTCCGAAAAATCGTCCGCTCTGTCGTATCTCCCAATAATATCGCCCAATTTGACAGATATCGTTCGCCGCGATTGCTTGTAATGAGAAAATAAGGCAATCGACAATAATATTTAATCGTCGTGAACTTTCACGTATTTTTTAAATTTCTTCCAAAAAATCCGTTTATTTAAACAACATTAATTAATTGTTATTATTAATTAATTGTCCTTATCACAAATATCAAAAATTTAAATAAAGTAAATAACTTTTAACTAATTTTTCATTGTAAGTAAATAAATGTTTTTCTTTAAATAAAATCATTTTTAAAATTAAATTTATTTTTATATAAAATTATTACCAAAATTATAAAAGTAGAATTTTTAAACATAAAATTTGAAAATTATTTAAAATGAAAATTTGTTCGAATAATATTTTATTAGCGAGACCCTAACAAAAATTTATCAATTTTGTAAGATGTCAAATTCTGAAAGCTTGGCTGAGAGTTGTCCAAAAGACAATTCAAATTGTAATAAAAATAAATGTTCGAAAACCTATATTGGTGTTCTTATTAAGGCTCCTGTTATATATTTTGTATTCTAAATATTTAATTTTCACCTTCATTATCATTTTGGTCCTGGATTCTCTTACATAAATAACGCGTGTATCATATTATTTATGTGCTATACACATCACATTTATATTAAACGAGATCTGAACTCAACACAATAAATTTTAATTTACTTAAGGACTTTTTATTTGACAACTAACCAATCTTATTAAATTTTATACACTAAAATTCTTATGTTTCATATTTAAAGTTGCTGTCTGATATCGTTTATTTATTTGTGAAATGAATCAAATTTTCTGCTTTCAGAACTCAAATTTCTCTATAGTGCTAAAATGTTATGTAAATAGAAAAGATCTAGAAATATATTGGGGAAAAGAACATAATATCTTCAGTTGTTTACCAATATACAACAATAAATAAATTAAATCGACAGAATTGTTTATTGCTATTTTATGGTTTTTTTATATGAAGACAAGTTTCGGAGCCATGGGAAATATTTCTGAATTATTTCCTTTTTTGGTAAATGGTGTTTACTTTTTAATATTTTATATTGATGTTTTTTTTTCTTTTTCTTAAATAGCTATTCCGTTTCTTTTTCAAACACAAACGTCATTTAAAAAGGCTTGAGTTCAAAATAGCGATGATTATTTAAATGAAATTGTAAATATTAAAACTAAACAATTAAGAAATATTTATTTCCAAGTTATAGGCAATGGCTTGTAAGAACTTTTCTAAATTGTATTGATTTGTTATACTACAGTAATTCTTATATTTATGGTTACATTTTTTCGATTTTTCTGCTTTGTAAAATTTGGATGTAATTTACTTGTTGAATAGATTCTTCCCGTTACAACGCCTCAATAAATCTATATGAGTGCAACATTTCTATTGACCCTTGGAAAGCTTTATACCAGAATTCAAAAAAAGATATTTTGTTCACAAATTCTAAGTCAATTTTCGTCTAAAAATTTTACAAACATTCGTTAATATATGATAATTTATTATATATATCTATAGTCATTCAAGATAGATTTTCTTTTGGAGCATGAAGGTTTTAGAGATACACTGGGTGGATAAAAGTGTAGCACTGATATAATATTTCAACACATTTTCATTTTCAGCAGTTATTCTTTGCAGTTTACTGCTTGTGAAGGTCGCATAACCTCAACAGCAAGAGCGACACCCACTAACACGCACTCATTCACAGACGCATACATACACACTTGCACATATACAATACTGTATGATTCGATGAGGAGTGTGTGTGTAATTATGGAGACTGTCTCATGTCTTGTAAAGGCCTACGTGGCCCAACGCCAACATGAGAAATACAAAGTATGGAAGGCGTATGTATGTGTATGTGTGTGCATTTCTGTATACTTGTTGTACTTTGAAGTCAGATATGTCCTTCAATGGTATGAGACACGGACTCACTCATTCAGACAGTCATTTTACCATCACTGGGTCGATTACAGTCTACATAAAGTCTTAAAATTCACATCGCTGCAACACTTTTATTTACCCAGTGTATAAATAATAATAAATTAATGATAATAGATAATAATAACTAAATTTCAATTCAGAACAATCATATTTAGTGAGATCCAAGAGTTAGAAAAAAATATTTTACCATTTTATGCAGAGAAGCGAACTCAAAGTCATGTCTATTTTCCCAAATGCACTAAGTAATTCAATGTAATATACAGAAGCACTTTGAAAACTAGTGAGTCATTGCTCTCTAGGGAGCCATCAAGTTTCTCATGTTCTAGTTGCTACACTGAATTGTCCCTGTTTTTCATTTAAACCGCTCTAAAGTTTTGTGGCGCTGAAATAACGCAATACCAGTTAGAATATGTTCCTTTCTCTTAAGCATGGTTGCCAGAGTGTAATAAAAATGTTTAAATAATAATAAGTGTATATATTAATTAAAATATATTTATAAGTGTATTTATTGTCTCAATCATATCGTTATTTTACCAATATTAATTATTAAGACCAGATAAAACAACGTTAAACTCTCAGTCGCGTCATGAAAGGGCTCCAGATATGCAAGGATAAAAATGAAGGATTTTAATATTAAATGATGTTCCGACAGTCACCAGAGTCATGGGTCCATTTTTTATTTATCATTAGTTTCATTTTTGTTCAGTTTATTTCTTTTTATTTTAACAGTAACCTTAACAAAAATTTTATTTAATTTAAAATTCTTTCACAAACAAATTTGTTATTATTAATTTTGTTATAGTTTTATTAACAATAACTTTTTTAATTTCTTTTTTTGGATTAATTATTTAATTTAATATTTTTATATATCGTTTTTATATATTGCTTTTCACAATTTCTTCCAAATTTTAGATTGTTAACAAATAACAAAATTCAGATCATTAACAAATATTGAATCTTCAGTAATAATTCAGTTCGTCAAAAAATTTACAAAATTTTACATGTTCGAATTTTACAAATTCGAATCACTGACCACTCGCTCTGATTGGTTAACCAATCAGAATGAGTCATTTGATAGTTTAACCAATTCGGTAATTAAAAAAAAACTTTCTCTTTGGTACAGTGACAAATATTCGGCAGACATACTCAGACAACTCACAAATCCAGACTAAAGTATTTGTGTGAATTTGAATCAAACTCCAAAATTTAAATCATTATTAATTTTGTTATAGTTTTATTAACAATAACTTTTTTAATTTCTTTTTTTGGATTAATTATTTAATTTAATATTTTTATATATCGTTTATATACATTATTTACAACAAAGCGAGACAGTGAATAAATTATCGAATAATCATTCAAATAAATAAAACGATTGAAAACGATCCTAATTTTAACAGAAGAGGAGAATATAAATAAAATATGGGAACGCATAGTGAAAGAGTTTAAAGAATGCATATTTGGGGTTTTCTATGTTCTTCTTAATATTTGGTTTATTTAATGTTGTGCAAAATGTCAATTTTATATTTTTCGATTAATGCATTTTTAGCGTTTTTTAATTATAGTTTTGATCTTGTTTCTCTTGTTTAGAGTTATATGAGTTATATAAAAGTCATAAACCAGATGGTAAAAGTACAGTCGTTTCGGAAAACAGGGCATACCAATTAGCCAAGAAAGCACTTCGTGATAGCTTTCGGAGACGACAAAAAGAAATCAAAGATCGATTTGTACAAGAAGAAAATTCCATTAATATTTGGGATAAGCATCCAAAAATGGCGTCAACTCTAGAAAAAAAGATGCAAAAAGTTTGTGATATTTTCACGCAAGCTTTATTAAGACATGTTGCAGAATTTTGCAAATAAGTTTAGAGATGAAATGAACAGAGAAGAACAAATCCTTAAGGATTTAGAGATATTCCATGGAAATATTATGCAAAAGTTATTTGAAAAAAATCGTCGAGATGCTGAAGAGAGACTGAAATATACTCTTCAAGAAACACAACCACAAGTAAATATAATTTTCTTGTTAAATATTTATATTATTACATTCAATAAAGTTATACATAGTCGTCTCTAAGTCGACTTTTTTAGAGTTATTTAATTTGATCAGTTGAAGAAACACGTATATTTATAATTTCACAGGCTTTTTTCGAACCTTATCCTTTGATATTACTAATTATTAAATAATTGCTTATTATTATTAAATTCATTTTAGGTTGGATATTTTATAAATTAAGCCTTTTATCGAGCAGTTAATTTTTATAAATAACTCTCCAATGAAATACAGTGTTGCTTATCTAATTTCAAATAAAACTTATTCGGTATTCCAAGTAAAAATTAATGAAGTAATGAAAAATTGTTTCAAAGTAAAAAAGTGAATTCTGCAGAAGTCAGAGCATAAATGATATTAATATTACTCCCGCTTGACAATCCATGACATTATTTACAAGTGTCCGAATCACTGATGTAGTGATAAAGATGAAATAGTTATTACTGTAAACATCTCGTCATTAATTATCATTTGGTGCTCTATGAATTAGTGAACTTAATATTTGATATTTATCGATTTTAAATGTGAACTCATCGTGCATATTAAATTTGAATTGTACTTGAACAAAATATTTGCTCTCATCGTATATTCACTTCAATTATATGGTGCTTTCCAAAATATCGTTGAGTGTTATTTATGTCAGACACTTGTCCTGAATTAAACAGAGACCCGACTTTATTCTACGATTTGAATTAACGATACCAGACATTTCCTATTGTTACACCAGCTCTTTACAACATTATAAGCCAAGGACATATCAGATGAAGATGATATAATAAACTTTAACACCAATCAACTAGTTTAACAGTGGATCTATATTTAATGAATACTCGATTAAATATTTATTTAAAAACAGTTCAACACGCGTGAAAAAAATTTAAATAAAATACATTTTCCCACAATATTAATCATCCATGTTGTCATTAAACCTAACTGATCTTCTTGTTTCTCTCTCACTTTGTCTGGTTGCTTAACCGCCTGCTCCAGCTGCCTCTGTTATCTCTGGACCTTTATTGTCGTCATCGTTTGATATTTCCAGTATTAACTTACTGATGTCCCTATCATGTCGTGGTCGTAGAACCACAACGTGTCGTTTGTTCCTAAAATGTTTGATCCTAACGAAACACAAAGCTTCTTACTTTTGACATTTTTGAAGAGAAGTCACAATTAATTTTCAGTGAAGAGATTATTTCGGAACTGAGTTTACTGATTTGATTGTAGTTTCTGTAAAAATTCAGAGAATTCCTGTTAGAGCAATCTAGTAATTTTTGACCTATTGGAGGTGATGAACAATGGTGGAATGGTTCATATTGAAGTCTTCGGCTCACATTCTAGTTGTTAAGCTTTCGTTCTCTTCCACAGATTTATCGATTTCTTATTTCTTCATCTACCTGTTTTTACTAGTGAATCGGGGAGGGGCATAATTATCTCTTGTCCTGTGTTAGATAAATTTCTTTCACAAACCATTGCCGCGCCCTCTTCCCCCCCCAAAAAAAATGAATGGCAATGACAAAATATATTAAAAATCAAAACTTCTTAAGATGTCTTTATTATTTCTCATTATTAAGATTTCTTATACAGTCTGGGAACTCCATTTGGTCTTCAAAAGATTCATAATAACTGCCATATCGCTCAATAGTGACTCAACTATTACTTGAGTTTCTGGAATCGTCAATGTGGCAGAGCTTATATAGTTTTAGGAAATAGTTTTGTACGAATTCTTTGCATTTTAAATAACTTTTAATTTAAATATTTCTTGGTATTTAAAAAACATTAAATTAAAAAAAAATTAAATGTCAATAAATTTAAATTATCTAAGTTATTTAAAATTCAAATACATTAGTTTTTACAAATTATAATTTGAATTTGTTTTGTAAGTATTATTTACAAATCATTAAAATGTTAGCAATTTCTGATACAGATGAAGCATTTATAGTTTTTAGGAAATTTTTTTGTTCTTTCAAATGACTATGATATTTTGATGATATTCTATTAAGACGAACTTTCTAAAGTGTAGAAACTTTTGTAAAAATATTATATTTTGGTGTTTTTGTTTTCGCCCCTGCTGTGGCTATTAAATTTTCGAAAATTTTTTAGCCCTGTACTGTCTTCCCAAAATCCAATATGTTTTAGTAATGGATAAAATTCTTACAAATCACATAACATATACATTTTAAAATCTTCTTAGACTTACTTTGTTATTTTTTGTCTAAAGAAGGATGTATTGCAACGTTGGTGTCATTGGGAATGATGCAGTAATTCAAAGTAGCCAATAATTTTCAGAAACAACAAAGATATTTGTTATACAGTACTAATGTTACGATATTTAAATTATACCATTTTTCACCAGTGAAAATGATTTTCGGTGAAGTTTATTTAACTGAGAGAAATAAGAAAATAGTTATTGGAATAAAGTAGAATTCTCTGAGAATTGTTAGGCGAAAAGAATTGTTGAGATCGATGTTTGATGTGCCTGGGATGTGTTCCGTGTATCTCGTGGAACGAGCCGAGTGGTCGTGTGCTAAAATGTGACACGGGAAGATTTGCTCGCCGATCGATAAAGCATACTATATTTTGGTGGCGTTCGTACTTTTGAAGGGTGACCACCACACCCGCACGCACCGTGATCCAGACGATGAAAGATCATGGTTCTGTCGTTGTTTCCCTTGACGAGTCGATTCGAAAACTCACCAGCGAGGTCGATAGCGATTTAAAAATCATAATTTACTGTTAAAGTTGAGGTTCATCGATTGGCGGGTAATACGAGTCGGGAAACGCCACCGGTTTCGAGTACGACGAGTAATTGTCCATGTTGTTATTGGCGATGATTCTCTTCGACGATCGATCAACGACATCCGCGACAAATCGGAAGCGCTATTCCCGGAATGAGCAACCGAATTGATCGCCTGGTGGTTGTTTTCGTTACGGATTTTCGACAACAACAGTACGATCGTGTACGATCGGCAAATTCACTGAAAGACTGAACAATCCCTTTGAATTGACGCTCTGTCTGATGAGAAAAGCGCCACCGGGTTGAATGTATACATTCGAAAATTCCGTTAGTTCCAGTAGGCGATTTTCTGCCTCGACGCGAGAACAATACGGAATATACCACGGATGGAGCTGCATTTCGATGTAATTGGCTGGAACGAGACCCGTTTTATTATCACATTCGGCTTTGAACCAATTGAGATCGTCTTCCATATTGAGAATTTTGATTTGAGCGCTAGATTAAATGGAAAGTGAGAGAAAAAAAACCAAAAATGATTCAGTTGAACATTTTATTTCTCGAGAACAATTTTTCAATGGCGACTTTGGATAATATACTAATGTTTATAATAAAATCGTGCCAATAATCAAATATTAATTCGTATAAACAAAGTTCGATTTTTTGTCATTATTATAAAATCATAATATAGTTTTTTTTGATCATTCAAAATTTTATTTAATTGTTTTAAAATTTTTTTAATGCGCATCTGAATTTTTCAGTTTTAAAAATTTCAGGGGTTGCAAATCCAATTAAGAAATTTTTTCAAAATTAAAAATCAAAAAATTAAATTACATATCACCTGAAAAAACTCTTAATTGGTTGCTGCTGATGATCCGATTGAGTGAACACTACATCAGCGCCTTTTTGAGATGCGGAGACATCTTGGTTATTCAGATGCTGGCTTAATAGGAATGGCAAAAGAGGCATCAGATATTTGAACCCAAGTTGCGAATGTGACACTGCGTTTCGCTATATGGTTGACAGTAATGTCGCAGTTATCATCATCAATATGGATGCACGGTTTTAACTTGAAGAAGTTGACCGTTCTATGAGTGCCATTATAATTGATCGTTGCAGTATTGTTGTCCGGATTGAACTGCAAGACTCGATGAGGGCCAGTATATCGAGTTTGGAGCGATATCGGGTGCTCTCGAATCAATCAGACGAACTTTGCTGAGAGCAATTCGCGCGGTACATGCATTCTGTAAGCATCCTGTTTTGGTGGTGAGGTGTCCAAATTCTTGAAATGCTGCCGAGTCAATTCCAACTGGTGGTCATCACTCGGACAATCATAAAGAAAAGCTCATTCACTAAGGAAGTGTTTGAGCCAAACAGTATTTGCGCCGGAGACGTTCCATGGCTATTGCTGGAAATGTTTCTCCACCCCAGTAGAATAAATGGCAGCTGTTTTATCCAGTTATGATTGATGGACATGGTTCTCAAGGAATTCTTCAATGTCCGGTGACATCTTTCGACCAGACCGTTCGATTGTGGATGAAATGCCGAGTCGCTGTAATAGATTGGTAAACAGCATGGACTCAAATTGGCGACCTTGATCCGTGATTATACGCTTCGGCACACCAAATCTGGCTTTCCAATTGTTGACAAATATCTCAACAAAAGTTTCGGTGGTTATGCTCCTCATCGGAAACACCTCTGGCCAACGAGAGTTCCGATCAATGATCGTCAGGAGATAAGTATAACCATTGCATGGTGGAAGCGGACCAACGATATCCATATGTATGGTATCGAAACGACTGCCCGTCGGAAAGCTGAGA
>MQRK01250320.1:0-18531 GCA_001938485.1 Girardia tigrina
AAGTTCGCATCTACCCCTCCAGAAGCTGAGCTACCAGTCGGGTCATCCTCGGTACTGGTCAAGAACCCGAAGGCGCTCCAATGTGCACACAACTTGTTGATGTGGACAAAGGAGGCGCGCTGGCTCCCCAAGCTCAAATTGAAATAGATTGAGTTGGTAACAGAGTTGCCGTTTAACTCTAAAAAGCGGATGGGGGCTCCGAGCTTTCGAAAGTGTTGTTTTAAAGGGGAGCACAACATTCTTCATGGCAGGCCTGACATATGATCCTTCTCGCATTAAAATTTCTTCTTGGTTCTTCGTTCCTTGGTCTCGGTCTTCTTGTTCTATATTCTACTTTCTTCCATTCTTTATTTTACTTTGTCGTGTATGCGTCCACTATTATATTCCTGTCTTTCAGTTCAAATTCGTAAATTTTCTCTTGGATATTTTTTATATCTTCTGCTTTTGTGGCATTTCTCAGAGTCGTTTCTCTTCTTACTTCTCTATCTTTGATGGCATTGGCGTACGGTAGATCTGAAATTTTTCCTTTTTTCCTAGTTTTTTCTCAACTAGTTTTTCCACTAGTTCATCAATCTTTTTAAATACTTCTGATGGATTTTTATCCCCGATTCTAATCTCTACAAGCTCTTTCATTATCTCTGAAATATTTTTGTCTTTCGAGAATGCACTTCTCATTCTTGTTTCCAAGCTGCTTCCTTGTGTTTTCTCATATTTGTTTATCGATTCTGGGGTCATGAATGCTGTAACTAATATTGCTTTTCTTTCTTCCTTAAATCCCAAAATCTTTGAATATCTCTCAAAGCTTATTAGGAATTCTTATAATTTTGCTTCTGACCCACCGAATGTAAACGGTCCCTTGATAATTGGTGTCACGTGGTAGTGTGTCGCCATATTAAGAACATTTAAACAAGTCTCGTTTGAATCTTTATTGCAATTACATTTAGAGTCATTAAAACTCTCCGAAGGTCTTTCATCGTTTGCCATCGTTCTAATTGGTTTTCTTATTTCTGTTTTTAATCATGATTATTCGAACAATTTTTCTAAATTATTTTTTAAAATATTTGAACCCTAAAAAATATTAATTAAAAATATTAACTTTTATCATTTTCAATAAATCCCAAAATAATAAAAATGACATCAAATTATTAAAAATGCATTTAATTTAAATTTTACTAAAAATTATTAAACTTGAATTTTAATTGTTTAATTAAAATTATGAACTTATAAAATGATTATTTTAATTATGTTCGAATAGTCAATAACTTTAAATTTAATAAAAAATACCCATTTCCATCTGGGTAGGAGAATCACCATTCTAAATTCAACATACTTAAATCAACATACAGCATCCATACATTTACACATTCAAACAATTTAAAATATTCCTCCCATTCTTCTTCGATATCAGCCACCAATATTAAATTATTTCATCATCACTGTCTTCTCTATCTCTATTCCGTCCTTGATTGTTTCTTCATCCTTAGTAGTTATTCTCATCAGTACTTTTCTCACTTATTCTTTCATTTAATTTTGCATAACATTCTCTTTCTCTGTGACTTCTATTTTGACATCTCTTGCATTTGTTGTTCAGATAGTTTATGCTTAAGTATCTCTATTGTCCATAGTCATAACATCTCACTGGTTTCCTATCAGAACAATTTATTATGAAATGTCTTCTTTTCAACATCAAAAACAAATCTAATTGCTTCTTTGTGTCTATGTAATTCACTTGTGTGACCTTCTTTTTCACAAGTTCGACATTTAATTGGTTTCATGCGTTGAACATATCCACTAGTATCTGATCTACTATCTCCTGTTCAATTTTGCCCGTATATACTGCTGTTCCCTGACACTACATCTCTATTTACATATCTTTTTTGCATCCCGTTATATTTTACCACATTCACATTTTCTGTGACATTGTTTACGTCATGAATTGTGTAAGGAATGTTTGTAATGTTGATGTTTTGTGCTTGAATGTTGTGTGTTGATTTGAGATTGTGTTTCTTCCACTACTGTCGCTTGCAGTTAATACTCTTGAAACGACATTTAATAAAAAATGGATGAAATGCTTTATTTAAATTTTATGGAATTTTATCATTTAAATGATTAAATTTTTGTAAAAGTAAGTCATTGTTTACATTTATTTATGAAATAAAACATCTAAAATATCAATCTCCGAAAACATCAAGTTTACAGCGGCAATCAGGTAGGAATTTTCTGCAATGGCAATAATAGCCGCGCAAGTCTTTGTATTCCTGTTTCGCAGCAACAGTTTCTATATTTTTTTGCAAAATCGATTGACTCTGATTGTGATTACTGGACAGCATGTCTGGATGATTGGTGACCACTGTTCCAACATCTTTTTTCAGTTTAGAAAGAATGCCTCAATGGGGTTAAAGAAAGGGGAATACTATCGCAAGTTAACCATTTTATGAATATACGAAGTATTCATAGGGATCCACGTATTGTCCTTGATAAGGAAATTGGGTCTCATAGGCAAATTTTCTGATAATTCATCGATAAACGCTTGGTACTTGACATGATCCAAGCTGCCATTGTATATCTTGAATAACAGTGGTCCCTCTTTATCTATAGCCATTACCACCGACATATTTTCTCCCTTGTTTGTGGGTACCACGATATTCACAGGTTCTCCTCTTTTCGACCGCCCTGTTGTCCTTCTCTTTCAAAGGCTGAAACAAATTTCATCAATATAGATACATTGATTACTCCACCAATCTTCTTTCGTAAGTCATCAGGCATATTGAAATCTGACTTCCTTTACCCAATCAGAGTTTCTTTCTTGCACTGAGCCTCTGACTTTATTGTGATTAACTGGTCATTCAAGAATCTGGATATTGTAGCTTGCGATACATTGATTCCTTTATTTTTTTCTAGAAATTTCTTCATTTCGAACAGTGTTGATTGGGATTTGTCCTCAAGGAATTCTATTAACTGTTCACCAACTTCTCTGATTATTGGCTTCCTGTAGCCTCCCCGTTTTCCAAATACTTATACCCGTTTTCTATACTTATAAACTATTGTTTTTGCCGTCGACTCGGATATGTCTAGTTGTCTGGCCAAGGTGAGGTAAGCCTCACCCATATTATATGATCTAATGAGCCTTTCTTTATCGATTTCGGCAATTCAATACCCCTAATTAATCGTAGTTAAAATTAAATTAAAATTACGATTTTCACGTTTTCTTTTCTCGTAAGGGTATTGTTTTCTCACTATCATCCGTCATGCTAAAAATGCATATTAATAAAAAAATTAAAGGTATGAAATAACAAACTCATGTCCCTGTTGCTCGCACTACTAATTGGGGAATATCCAAAATTTTCCAATTTTTTTTTAAAAAATATTCTTTATTAAGGGCTCTATTTTTTATTAAATGAACTTAAAATAGTTGTGTATTGTCTTGTGTGTGCTTGTATTTTGTGTGTGTTTGGTGTGTATGTGGTGTATGTATGGGGTGAAAAAATATTTCTCATATATTATATTTTTATTAACTGTAAACACACGTTATTAAAGTGTGTTTTCATTTTATTTTCTACCTTCTCATTGGATACTTAATTTTAGATGTGGATTTTAGACATGGATTTTGTAAAATACTGTCCAACTTTGTTATTAACTGAAATCGACAGTAAAATGGCTGATTGACATTTTAATTTTTATTATATGAAACTAATTTCATTAAAATTTAAATATTTATGTTAAAATTATGATTGTAAATTTTAAATGATTTTATTAATTTTATTTTTAAATTAATAAAAAAAATTTATATTTTTAAATAATTATAGTCATTTTAATTTAAACCAATGAAATTTGTAGTAAATATTTTTAAAAGATTATGTAGGTTCAATTTAGTGTAAATTTTGAGATAAAGTTTATTAATCTTTTGATCGATGAACACGAGGAAAGCATTCATACGGTTTGTTACAATGATGATCTAATTGTTAAAACTGATAAATTTAAAAAATAATAGTAAATGCTTTTTAAAAATTAAAAGACGCCATAAGAAGTTTAAACAAGTTGAGTGATCTTTTACATAAGAATGGATATTCAAAATCTTTCCTTGAGAAATTAACTAGAGAAACAATCGATAAATTATTTAAAGATGGTGTAAGTAAAATAAATGAAGGAAAGGATGATTTGAAACCCGACATAGAAACGAATGAGAGACTTGATTGTGGTTACACATTAACTGTTCCTTATTCTGAAGGTTTTAAAAAAATCAAAACTTCTATTCTAATATCAGTTAATACTCCAGTTAATACTACTTTCATCTTTGTCAAAGCCTCATCAGAAAAATCAACACTGCTGGCTTGAAAATCGAGTTTGAGTCTGACATTGAAGTCACGTTGATGTTAAAATCATTGCCTGCATTGGCATTTGTGCCAATGCAAGAAGTGAGAGCTGTGTTCGATACACTTGCAGCCACTTTCCCAGATGAGGAAAGCTACAATGATATCCTCACCTACTTCTTTTCTACTTACGTTGAGGGTGCAGCAGGACGAGAGCCACAATTTCCCATCAGGATCTGGAATCACTATGAAGCTGCTGATGAACAATCACCAAAGACAACAAACTGCTGTGAAGGCTTCCACAATTCGCTTAATGTCATCTTCCACTGCAGTCATCCAAGTGTCTGGTCTCTCTTTTCTGGTCTTCAGATTGACATGGCCAACAGGAAGCTGATATTGATAAAAGCACAGGATGGTCAACCAGAGGTCAAGAAGAAGTATCAGCTACTTAATCAACAGGTTACTGCTGTAGCTGAAAGATACCAAGCTGAAGAAGACAAGTTGAAGTATTTGCGAAGGATGGTTAATTTGCAGTGAGAACAGTGATATTGTAATGTTCTAGTTCGTTCTAATATTTCTTATCAGTAACATGTCAAAATGCAATACAAAATTCGTGAATGAATGCTAGTTAAGTTTATTTTTATAATGCTAAAAATAAATGTTTTTGCTCATTTTCTCCTAATACGGGAGTTAAAAAATTGAACAATATATTCTGATACTCAAAAAAATTAATTGTGCTGTTTTTTCTTTGTGCTGTTTTTCCACTATGCTGTTTTTTCTTTGTGCTGTTTATTCACTATGCTGTTTTATCATGTGCTGTTTTGGTTGTGCTGTTTTTTCTTATGTTGTTTTTTCCTGTGCTGTTTCTTCCGGTTACCGAATTCTCGTATTGACCGAAACTACCTTTCAAAATAAATTCGATTCCTTTTGTTTCCAACATTTCTTTTACCTTTTTCGCTTCGAAACATTTCCAGCAATCTACGTAGATCTCTTTGGTGCTCCAAATTTTAATATCCATTTCTGTAATATAATTTGTACTATTGTCTTTTCATCTTGTCTTTTAATTGCTGTCAACCTCATGTATTAACTGAAATGGTCAATTATTACCAAGATGTATCTTTCTTTTCTTACTGTCTCATTCCATGTTCCACATCTGTCTATATGAACTTTCTCAAATATTTCTGACGTTGTTATTTTTATGATTTCTTCCTTTGTCTTTGTTTGTTGACACTCCATGCATGATTATACAACGTCTTTTACCGTTTTCTTTTCTTCTTCTGTGTTAAACTTGTCCCTCAGATATTCGTATACTTTTCGGCTCCTGCATGGCACAATAATCTATGTGTTTGTATGATAAGATCGCTTCTTTTTTCTTTCGGTATCCATTCTTTTATAACCGCTCTGGCTTGACTCTTCGTCTTCGATTTTTCACTATTACAAATCTTATTTTCTCGGCTTTATTTCCAATTTATTATTAGCTTTATTTCAACGCTGCACCCGTATCCAGTAAACCTTGGGTTTCTATGTTTTCCATTCTAACTTTTACACTTGGTCGGCCCTAAAATTTATCGTATGTATTTGGAACATTTTCACAATTATTAATTATCAGCAATTCTCTATCACAAAATGAATCTTTTTTTTATAAATTTCACGACTTTCTGACTTATTTCTGATTCCTGATGGGGTTTTGGTTCACTTTATTCTTTTTGATTATTTTTTTTAATTTTAGCATTTATATTATTGATATCAACTTTATTATTTATTTTATTTATATAACTTATATTACTACTACTATATTTATAATTTATATGATCTGGTTCATGCACATGAAAACTTACTCCAATGCCAAGATCAGTTCCTCGAAGTCTCGGAAGATTCGTTTTTTTCTATATGTTCTCGCTCTCCTCCGTATTCTTCCTTCTCCGTCATCGCGATCTGTCTTCCTCTTTCGAATCCTCTTCTGTAGTCGTCTGAGTTCCGGTTTCCTTAGCTTTTCGTTTGTGCATCTGAGAATTGTCGGTTTTCTCTTTGAGTTTTCCTTTGATAATCTCTTCTTCTTTGATATCATTTATTCAAATTCGTGTAACATTCTTCAGCTCTATATCCTGAATTGTTACATTTTCCACATCTTACCTTCCTGCATTCCCGTCGGACATGACCTTGCTTGCCACATGCATGACATGTGATTTTCCTTTCTCGTTTACATTCGCTCTGTCTATGTTCTGTTTTTTTTACAATTCCAGCATGATATATTGTTTTTGCTCTGAATTTCGTCAAACAAAAATGTCTCCTTTCTTCGTCATGCCTCCTGTCGCTTATCCGCCTTTTACCACGTCCTTGTATGACGCTCTCATCGCGTGTTCTGGCCTTTCCATTTCTCGAAATTCAACCACTTTTTTGATGACATTTTTTACTTCTTTTATTTCTTTTACCTCTCTAAACTTGATCTCTTTCTACACATCGCTGTACTTAGACCCATGAATTAGAAGATTCTTTTCAATTTCTTCTTCCGACCAATTATGTTTCGCTAATTTTGCAGCAAGTTTCTTTGCTTTGCAAAGTATTCTTTTGCTGATTCATTCGTTTTTTCGAAATTTACAACCTCTATCAGATCCTCCATCAGAGAGCTAAAAACGACTTTGAAAAGGATCAGTTCAAACTGTACAATAACAGCGTTTTTGGCAAAACGATGGAGAATATCCACAACAGAATCAACATCGAACTGGTATGTGATTGAAAGCGGGCAAAGGAGCTCATTGCCAAATCAAACTTCCACACTAGTATTATATACACTGAAAACCTTGTGAGTATACATATGCTGAAGACATCCCTGAAGTTATATATGTGTAGAGCCTATATATGTGGGGATGTCAATCCTGGATCTATCCAAGACCTTGAAGTACGACTTCCACTATGACATCATAGTCCCAAAATTCAACCAGGATTGACAGCTAATTTATATGGATACTGATAGCTTTGTCTATCAGATTCATACGGAAGATCTATTTGCGGAGGTTTTTTTTCAAATGGCTCAATATATGAATACTTAAGACTATCCAAAGGACCATCAAATTATTCAACATCAAATAAAAAGGTCCTTGGAAAGTTTAAGGATGAAGTCAATGGTCAAATCATCTCTAGATTTGTGGCACTACGGTCTAAGATGTATGCCATTGATGTGGATGGTAAGATCAAAAAGTGGGCAAAGGGAGTTCAACGGGAAACGTTAGCAAACAAAATCGGATTCCATGATTATATGAGAGTGCTGCGGAACAAATCAATATAATTTTTGAAATGCGAAGGATCCAATCAAGAGAACATCAAGTCTCCACAGTATATGATGCAGAACAAAAGTCTAGACTGGATTGACGATAAACGACATATTTAGACAGATGGAATAAGTACATTACCTCATGGATATTATTTTTTGTGAATGATCTACTTGTATATATTGTACATATGTAAATAAATGTTTGTTATATATATAATCTTGTTACGTTTTAATTCAATTAAAGGTTAATCAAATAATCATTTCAGAAAGTAACATGCAAAACATTTATTAACGTACAACACTTTAACAAGTACATTTCTCCATTCATTTCTAAATTCAGCTTTACTATCTCTAATACATATTTAATTTGTGTTTCTATGTCCATTTTAACAAATGTATTAACCTATTTTATATAAAATCAAGACTAAATTATTACAAGATGATGAGAGAGATGAAAAAAATAATAGAATATGAAATATGTGCGAATTATTTTAATAGAAATGAATTATTAAATAAAGATTATTTTATTAATAATCATAATAAATACTTTAAAAATAAAGATTTTATAAGGGAGTGTATAAAGATAGATAAATCAAAAATAATAACTGGACAAAAACTAGATAAGAGACCATTTGATAACGTGATTCTGAATAGCAAAGAGTTCTACTGTTTATTTGATACTGGTGCTAAAATTAGTGTCATTAGTTTGGGGGTAGCTCGAAAATGTGAAGGGAAATTAGAGAACGACAATAAGTTATTGAAAATTTCAAGTGCAAATGGAACCCCGTTAGAAATATTAGGATATTGTGAGTTAGAAATAGGATATAAAGAGAAAAATATTAAAAATACTTTCTTTGTTGCTGTTGACATTATTCCCGAAGTAATAATCGGAGTAGATATTTTAGATAAATTGGGAGTAAAATTAGTGTCTATAGTGACATATTGACATAAAACCTCGACTGAGCAATTTAGAAGGCAAATTTCAAAATGATATAACAAATAAAACTAGGATCGAAAACATAATTAGTAAACAGTTAATACCTTCAAATCACCTTTTATATGGAACGATCATTAAATATGGAAGTATTTTCATGGTCCACAAATGGGATATAGGGAAAAAAATATTTTAAAACACCGAATTATGACCAATTGCAAACCAATTACTATACCAATGCATCGTCAACCTATACATTACGAAGAGAAAATTCTGGACATTATAACAAACTTAGAAAGTAATGGTATTATCTCAAAATGCGAATCACCTTGGAACTCACCAATTGTTTGCGTCAATAAAAATAATTCAGATGACATAAGAATGTGTTTAGATTTTAGGATATTGAATACGAATACGATAAGACCGGCATTTCCATTACCAAATGTTAATGAAATGTTAGACTCTTTACACGGAGCCAAGTATTTTTCGTCAATTGATTTAGGTAATGCTTAGTATCAGGTAGAGTTGGAAGAGGAGTCAAAAGAAAAGACGGCATTTTCGACAAAATATGGGCAATATTATTTTAAAAGGATGCCTTTTGGAATCGCAGCTGCTCCTTCGACATTCCAAAAATTAATGACAATAGTTATAGGTGATATGATATGGAAAGAGAGTTTGGTATATCTAGATGATATTTTAGTTTTTTCTAAGACAATAGAAGATCACATTAGGATATTGGATAAATTGTTAGGTAGAATTGCAAACACAGGATTGAGATTAAATCCTGATAAGTGTAGATTTTTTGTATCTGAAATTAAATTTTTAGGTCACATTATCAACACTGAAGGTATAAAAACAGATATGGAAAACAATGAAACTATTAGAAAATTTGAAAAACCACACTGTGTAAAATACGTGCGTAGCTTTTTGGACCTAACAAACTACTATAGGAAATTCATAGAAGGATACTCTAAATATGCTAAACCATTATAATTATTAATTAATACAAAAAATAAGAATATCGTTTGGACAAACGAATGTGAACTAGCTTTTAAAAAACTAAGAGAAAATGTTTAATTCACCCATATTAAAATACCCTGACTTTTCACGGGAATTCATCTTAGACACTGACGCCAGTTTTGATACCATCGGTGCAGTATTATCACAAAAAGATGAATACGTTCTGGAAAGAGTGATTGCATATGGATCGAAAAGAATGTTAAAGCATGAAATAGGATATTGCATCACCAGGAAAGAATTGTTGTCAGTTTTCTACTTCACACAGCATTTTAAACATTATTTATATGGGAAACAATTTGTTTTAAGAACTGACCATAAGGCTATTACATTTATGCTTACAATAAAAAAACCGATAACAGCACAGTTTCAAAATTGGATAAACTTTTTAAGTAGTCTGAATATCAAATTAGAATATAGGAAAGGGGACAAACATGACAACGCAGACGCACTATCCCGAATGAACACCGAACAATGTAAGCAGTGTAATTTAAACCATAAGGATGCAAAAACAGTGAAGTGTCAGACAAGACTCCTTACGATAAATCAAGAAAACTTAATTACAGAGTTACAACAGAATAGCGCTGAAATTGATGAGATAAAACACGAATTCAAAACAAAGAAGAACACAAGTTTGTTTTCAAAGATGGACTGATAATGAAAAATAATAAAATATTTGTTCCAAAAGAAAAACAGAAAGATTTCATTACTTTATACCATAAAATATTGTGCCATGCTGGATGTCAAAAAGTATACAAATTTTTGTACAACAATTATGTTATGAATAAATTTGAAGAAACAGTAAAAGATACTATTAAAAGGTGTGTAATTTGTCAAAAAGGGAAAGTTTTCACACAGAAAACCAAAGAAATTAACTATAAATTAACAGCTACAGAACAATTTGAATCAGTATATATAGATTTTTGTGGACCTTTGAAATCTACACTGTTGAGAAAAAAATATATAATGGCTATTATCGATCAATTTAGTAAATATGTGGTATTAAAAGCGGTTAATAACCAGGACGAGAAAACATTAGTTAAAATATTGACAGAACATTGGATATTGAAGTTTGGCAGTCCAAAAATTGTGCATGTTGATAATGGTAAATCATTTTTGTCATCAATGTTTACGAATTTAGGAAATAAATATAACTTCATCATACAATACTCGAGCCCATACCACCATCAAGCCAACGGACAAGTAGAAAGACAATTTCGAACAATTCGAGACTGGATATTTTGCTGAGTAGAAGATAAGTTATTTAGAGACTGGGAAGAGTGTTTATCCTACATTGAATTTACAATGAACGCAAAAGTTCAAAAAACATTAATGTTAAGCCCCTCGGTGATTATTTTTGGGAAACGAATAAATATCGATCGGTTTGAGGGTTTTAAGCAAGATGCTGCAATAATGAGGGCGAAAAACAAATATATCGAATCAATAAAAAGAAATCAGGAAAACAATCAGAATGTGAAAACGGATAGACAATTTAATGTTGGAGATTTAGTAAATGTGAAAAATGATAATAGGAAAAAACAGGAAAAGCGTCATAACGGTCCTTATACAATATTAACTAAACTTCATGATAGGAGCTATATATTAAATTTTCAGAAACGTGGAATGGATTTTTATTTACTATACCTGTAGGAAACTCACCCAATAAATTATATTTAGTTAGTTTCCTTTGAAAATAAGTATTTCTTGAATCCATAACTTAATCAATGACTTGTCCATAAATGACTGAAAGCATTTGGTTTCCATGTGTTGATCATTTTCACGAATGAATAGTTAAATTAGAATTCCCGTTGACTGATTAATTTAAGAGATTTGAAACGCCTTTTAAGTATCAGCGATCACGATTTCATTTAACACATCCAAATTACCAAATTATAAGGTACACTCTACCATAAAAAAAGCCCTAAATATTGAGAGTTTCATTAAAAAATTGATTGCATAAATTTAAATGATGCTTCACTCTAGTGAACAATGAATTTGGTTTTAATAAATTGTTATGATGAATCGTTTGTTCTCTGAATAATAAATTTATGACGTTTAAAAAGTGTTAGATTTTATTAATCAATTTTTAGTACTACTTGTTCAATATATATGTGCACAATTAAAGAATTCATGGAAAATAATTGATGGACGATGTAATATCAATTCTGTCCTAAAAAAAATAAAACTTCGATTAATATTTTGTGACCAGCACAATCTTCAATGTTGCAGTTTTGAAGTCTTCCTCGAGAATCACAAAATTTTCTGTCAGGTTAGTGTTACAAGATTTGAAATGACTGATTATCTGAAAAAGCGACCTAAAAGTACTTTCCAAAGTACAAACCACTTTACCGAGTATGGATAATCTAATAAGTGAAGTAAGTTGAAATTTATAAAATGATGAAAAATATTTGATTATTATTTAAGAGAAGAAAACTGATATAGCTTACATGGAAGTCTAAATGTCTGTCTAATTAATATATAAAACTAGATATGCTAGGTTTCCAAAATCAATCTTTTCACTCGTTTTTATCTATCAATTACTAATATTTATAATTTATTCATAGATTAAAAGCATAAAAAAGACTAAGAAGGATCATCCACATTTATTGCGATAGATAAATCGTCATCATCAGACAAAATTAGATCAATACTGATAAACTGACCTAGATTTATGTATCAAATGATTGTTTACGTTATCATTTCGTAATCACTTAAACCTCAGAATATTTTTAATAAAGTAGAGGAGGATGGAGTTTGCACATTGATTCTTGGATCAAGAGACGACATTCTACACTATAGAATTTACGATAATTATTGATTTTTTAATCAGTTTAACTTCCATGATTCTTATTTTAAAATTTTCACCAAATATTTTCTTTTTAAAAATGTATCGGTTTTAATTAATCCAAACTTTTTAAATTACGATTTTTTGTATATTTTATTTATTATATAGTTTTTTGGGTTTAAAAAAACGCTTTTTTACTTTTTAGTTTTATAAACTTTATGTATTTTTTATGGTTTTCGTCATTATTAAATTTTTATTAAAATTTTAAATTGAAATTTTTAAAAAATTATTTAACTCCTCAAAGTCACAAAATATAATAGTTCTCGGAAAGTCTTTTCTAATATAATCGATAGGGATCATTAACATTCTTTCTTCATAAATCACAACATAAATCAATCGTTTCATNCAATGGAACATTTGTGAATAAATTTACAACATCAAATAAACCTTAACGTTATTCCTTGATTCAAGATGAGAAAGCAGATCAAGCTGTACCGACTCTAGAACTCAGTCAGAAGTTAAAGTTTAAACTTAAAGTAAAGATATTACGCGATTTCATACTGAGAAGTATTAATATTTGATAAAACCGGTCTCATTGAAATTCCCTTTACATAAACTTCAGGAAGTGAATGAAAACATACAAATATAAAATTTATTAAAATAAAAACATTTGAAAAAGTTCTTTAATATGCACTCTATTACATCAAAAAAATATCCTGAGAACATATTAACCCAATATCGTCTTTATATCAATCGTCTTTTAATCAACTTCTTTCCTTGCAATAAATTGATACTTCTTTCTTCCTTTCTTTCAACGATAAATATATTTTATCTTGTATTTTATTCATTTTGATTTCGTGAAACGTTTGTGTTTTCTTTACAGTTTCACATTTACATTCTTCTACAATTATCACTGCCGGAGGATATAAGCAACGATTTATTACAACCGAATAATATTCTTTGCAATTCAAATCTCTGTTAATATTCAACTCTAATTTTTGTTCAATATTCACCATTTGAATATGTTCGGAAAATTCCGGTTTCATCCAATGATTCTTCACAATGCCGTTGACATATATCAACACTTCCGGCCACGACATCATTGGAAGACAATCTTCACCTGCGATACCTTGAAATACAATGAACAAGAAGAATGCTTGTAGAGAGTAAATCATTTTAAAAATAAAATTACTGATACAAAAACAATTTGTTTTGTCTTTTATAGACGATATTTATGCATCAATTTCTAATTATATTTTAATAATTGTATTTAAAGTAACAACTCAAAAGAGAACTTTAGAACCGTTAGTAAATCATATTTTCTAAATTTAAACGCGTTTCAGAAATTTTGTCAATGGAAATCCGTCATGTCCGTCACCTTTTGTGTTTTAAAATGTGTTTGGTTTTTTGAACATAATAAAAAACGGTTTGGTATAAAAGTTTTTGACACAACTTTTTATTATTTCAAATTTGAAACAGTCGAAATTCTGTTTTGACAACATGAATTGAAGATGTTTCAAATATAAAAGACTTTCGTTGAATTATTTGTCTAATTTTTATAATTATGCGTTTTTTTCTAAAATAATCTGTAAGTTGTTTCAATGTGTCAGTGAAAACGATGGTTAAGTTGTCCATTTACAAACTAATTGTTCTGGATAATAAAATTATTCATTAAATAAAAGAAGAAATAATCAAATAAAATCCTATGCTTTAACTTTTACATAAATGTATGATTAATTAGAGGTTCAATGTAAAAATGCAGCCCTCTTTTCAAAATACGGCGTGGATATACTTTTATGAAGTTTTGATTTGCTTTTCTTATTTTTATGTTTAGAAAAGTTGAAATCCTTAGAAGTAATTTGAGGATTTATTTTATTTACCGAACTTGAAATTGAATCATTAAATGAATAGATATTAAATTTCCTTTTGCTGAAAATTCCATCGGATTAATTAGTGATAGTTTTACAGTTTTAATCTGTTTTTATCGATCATTTCACCATTATTCAACAATGTTTAGTAACTTTTATTGAAATTTTTAAAATGACAATAACTCAAATGCCTTTTGCTTTAACTTTTATTTTTTTCAAATTGCATTTTTACATACAATTTTCTTCATTTGACAATAGAGTTGTTTGCACCACTTTTAGAAATTGTGATAAAATAATAAAATAATTTACCCTCTAAACACACACATACATCAATTGCAATCATTCACACATTCACACACATCAAAGAATTCACATAACAATTTTCAATCCACATACACACACATGCAATTATTTCCCCCCATAACATATATTTATTCACACACACTCACTCCCTTTCATTTACATTGGTTGATTCAAATTTTATTTACAACCGAATCGATTCATTTATACAATTCTCGAACACCAGTTGACAATGATTCCCGATGGCAATTTTCAAATTATAATAATGATTGTTTTGTTTTCAAACAATTATCGCTCACAAGTTTTAAATAAAACAAACAATCAGCAAAAAAACGTAACAAAGCCAATCATTTGTTTAATTAATTTATTTATTTTACGTTTTCATTTTATTTTAATTATTTTAATTTTCCCAAAATGGCTAAATGTTCGATCAATCCTTTAATTTTCCGTTCCACAGCCTTTTTCAAAATACAGCCGTTTTTAAATACAGCCTTGTCCAAATACAAAAAAAAACAGTTAAACAATAAAATACTGAATAAAAGCCTTAATAAAAATAATAAATAACAATAAAACATTTAATAAAAACAACACAAAAAAATCAAAACCAAATACATAAACTTTATTTCAAATATTTAATTACCTCACATATTGCATGAAACAGCAATTTTGGTTTTTTTAATAATTCTGCCTCAAGCACAATTCTGTCAAATAAAGATACAAATGAGTCCTGCTTCTCAAATACTTTCTCCTGAGTGCCTGCTTTAATAACATCAAAGGTTTTCGATTTTATAAAAAACGTGAGAGACGAATGTATAATGGATATTTGAAATCGTTCGCAAAGTATTATGTTGATGATACTCAAATTTATTTGCTTGGCCCTGAACTTGTGGCTGGTAAGAATTGTAAAGAATGAACTCAAAAAATGTAGAACACTAAAACATTTCGTTGTTGTCATGCCTTACTGTTCTCGCTTTATCCGGCCCTCCTCTATTCACTTGTATTTAATGTTGTAAATAACAATTGAAATTAAAGCTGGACATTGTCTTTATGTTGATCTTGTTAATTTATTGCTGGTTGAACCTTGTAATGACACTTTCTAGTTGTATCGTCATTATATTTGAGTGTAACTATTAAATTGAATATCGAACTGTCCTTACACACATACTTGGTACACGGTAACCATATAATTCGACAACGACAATTCGACACAAGACAATTCGACACAATTTGTTTAATTCGACACATTTTTTATTCGAAACAGTGAAAGTTAATTTTTAACATTTTAATCATTGCAAATTAGCTAGCCAACGCAAGTATTTCAGTTTGTCAACATTCGATGCATTCAAATTGTAATCTTGCACAGCTATTGCAATAGCCTCTCTCAATGATACATATTTTTTCTTTACAACCTCTGAACGACCTGACAGAGCATTTGCCAAAGTCAGTCTGTGACAAGCTATATCTCTTCCAAGTCCATCAAGCAAGGTCCAAATACTGGACTGGCTGCATTGAAATATGGCATTAAGAGCATTGTGGAAACCTTCGCAACAATTTGTAGTTTTTGGTGTTTGCTCACCAGCAGAAACGAAGTGGTTCCAACATCTTATTTGAAACTGAGGAGCTCTACCAAGAGCACCCTCAATATAAGTTGATAAGAAATATGTGATAATTTCATTGTACTTCATTGATTATATTTCATTGATCTTCATCAGGAAAAGTTGTAGCAAGAATATCAAAAACATTCCTGACATCAGTATCAGGCACAAAAGCAAAGGCACAAAGTGATTTTAACCTATGTTTGATATTAATGTTGCTTTCATATTCATTCTTTAATCCACCTCTTTCGCTAAATCTGGTAGCATAAATTGATTTTGGATATACTTCTTTGTCTTTTTGATACCTACATGACATAAATCTCTGTGTATTTTCCTGATGAAATCTCTTCTAATTTGCTTCGGAACCAATGGTAACACACAATTTCCTTCTTGCCTACTCCATAACCCATTCTGATAAACTAATTGGTACTTTAGTTGTAATAGATCCTTGGTGATTTCATTCTTTTCACCCTCTGCCATCTCCTGTATTTGTTTCAACTGGTTCAACTCTTAGCACTTTTCTTGTTCGTCTTTTATCCATTGAGTTGTAGACTGAATCACCACTGCATTGATGTGTTTCACCCTTGCTTTTGTTGATTTTGGTTCTTCGTGTTTTGTTTCACATTATGCACAAACGACGTCGTATAGCCGTGATAATCCATCTACATTTCCATGTTTGTCACCTTTTCTATTCTTCAAATCAAAGTCAAAATCAATGAAAAAAAAATCAATTTTTATAAAAGAATATGTATTTAATATGAAAAATATGTATTTAATATACAAATATCAATTTAATATGAAAAAAATCATTTTTTATGGATTAAAAATAAAATATTTGTTTAATTATTTATATTATGTAGAGTTTTTCAAATTGTTAATTACGATAGATCTGTTCACTATGGAATTCACTACTATTTAGAGAGGTAATTTGTTCCTAATTTATCTAAGGTTTGAGTACTCTAAATTTCGAACTAATAATGGAGTCATAACTTGGAGATGCAGGCAGCATCAAAGTACACGATGTCATGCTTACCTTAAGACAACTGACGACCATAGTACCATTGTGCACCTTCCATGTAATCATTCACATGATTCCTACCCTCAGAAGGTTGTGGCAAACATTGCTCAAAATAAAATGAAGGTTGACATGAAGGAAAGAGGTGCCACAACGCGAAATGTGATAGGCCATGCATTACGAAGATTGAGCTTAGACATTATTGGTCATATGCCTAAGAAATCATAAATTGTCAGAACCTTGCATAGACAGAAACAGGCTGATCAAATTCCCAATCCAACTGCACCTGAATTTGTGATTCCTGACAAATATTCTATACTAGTTTTGTATGATTCAGGGACTATTGATCCTAACAGAGTTTTGGCATTTGGTGACAGTTACTTACTTAAACTTTGCAATGACACCATTTATGGTGATGCAACATTTGACAAGTCCCATGACATATTTTATCAGCTTTATACTTGGCATTCTCAAATAGGCACATCAAATCCACCTTGCATTTACTTTCTTTTGCTAAAAAAGGATACAGAAACCAATAAGATGCTGGAACCATTTCGATTCTGCTGGTGAGCAAACACCAAAAACTACAAATTGTTGTGAAGGTTTCCACAATGCTCTTAATGCCATATTTCAATGCAGCCATCCCAGTATTTGGACCCTGCTTGATGGACTTGGAAGAGATATAGCTTGTCACAGACTGACTTTGGCAAATGCTCTGTCAGGTCGTTCAGAGGTTGTAAAGAAAAAATATGTATCATTGAGAGAGGCTATTGCAATAGCTGTGCAAGATTACAATTTGAATGCATCGAATGTTGACAAACTGAAATACTTGCGTTGGCTAGCTAATTTGCAATGATTAAAATGTTAAAAATTAACTTTCACTGTTTCGAATAAAAAATGTGTCGAATTAAACAAATTGTGTCGAATTGTCTTGTGTCGAATTGTCGTTGTCGAATTATATGGTTACCGTGTACCAAGTATGTGTGTAAGGACAGTTCGATATTCAATTTAATAGTTACACTCAAATATAATGACGATACAACTAGAAAGTGTCATTACAAGGTTCAACCAGCAATAAATTAACAAGATCAACATAAAGACAATGTCCAGCTTTAATTTCAATTGTTATTTACAACATTAAATACAAGTGAATAGAGGAGGGCCGGATAAAGCGAGAACAGTAAGGCATGACAACAACGAAATGTTTTAGTGTTCTACATTTTTTGAGTTCATTCTTTACAATTCTTACCAGCCACAAGTTCAGGGCCAAGCAAATAAATTTGAGTATCATCAACATAATACTTTGCGAACGATTTCAAATATCCATTATACATTCGTCTCTCACGTTTTTTATAAAATCGAAAACCTTTGATGTTATTAAAGCAGGCACTCAGGAGAAAGTATTTGAGAAGCAGGACTCATTTGTATCTTTATTT
>MQRK01250321.1:3430-21731 GCA_001938485.1 Girardia tigrina
GACCACGAAGAAAGTGTGCCATAGAGCGGAAAAGGTGATAGTCGGATGGCGCAAGATCCGGACTATACGCTGGGTGTGGAAGAAGTTCAAAGGTGTGATTTTTTACTTTGTTTCTTTGGCGATGTGCGGTTTTGCATTGTCCTGTTGTAGAAGAACTCGCTTTCGATTGATAAAAGTGGGATATTTCTCGCCAAGTGCCGCACACATTCGATCAAGTTGGGATCAGTAAAGGTCAGCGTCGATGGTATGACCATTTGGAACCAGCTCGAAGTGAATCACGCCTTCGAAATTCCACCAAACACACAAAAGTGTCTTCCTTGAGAAACGATCTTGTTTCGTTACCGGTTTCGCCATTTGTTCGGGGTCCAATCATTGATTTTGTTGGTCTGGATTACTGAAGTAAACCCACTTTTCACCGCAAGTTACAATACGATGGATGAAACGGTCATCGCACGAATTTTCAAGCAATTTTTGACAAGTTTTGAAACGCTTTTCGGCTTGAATTTGTGTCAATTTATGATGCATTTCTTGACATCGTCTATTGACCTTGCCAAAAGCGTGAAGGTATCGTACAATGGATGTTTGAGGAATATCGAGTTCGGTCGACAATCTGCGAGTACTTATTGACGGATTTGTCTGGACGGCTTCACGAATTACTCCGAAATCTACTGTGATAGGTCGGCCTAAACGTGCATTGTCTCCGAGGTCAATGTCGCCTTCGTTGAACCTTTTGAACCAATTTTGTGCACTACGATATGAGACCACATTATCGCTTTCAACTTCGCATATCTTCTTTGTTGCTGCAGTTGCGTTTAAACCCTGTTTCCAGTAATGGCGTAAAAGAACACGAATTTAAAAATTTTCCATGATTTTTCTAAAAGACCATAAAAATTATATTAACGACTAAGTAGAAGTTTTAATATATATTGTGATAGAGCAGTTCAAGATCTTTAAAAACATGTAACACATGTATATAAAATATCTTTATTTGGTAATAAGAAACAATTGAACAAAAAGACGTAGAAAATACGAAAAGATGGTTAACCATAATTTTACTATTAATATTTATAATTGATTTTTTTAATTATTTATAATATATAATATAATATATATAATATATAATATATTTTCTTTTAATTGAGGTATTACAATCAGACCCCCCTGCGACAGCTGAGCTGTTTAACAAACAAAAAATTTACCGGTATTTTATATTACGTAAATTATAAGTTTTTAAATTTCCATTCACATTTGCCGTGACTGTGTTGTCATTCAAATATTTGATTGGATATGGGCTTTTGAATTTATAATCAAAATTTCTGACTTGATGATTTTTAATAAAGCATTGACTGAATTTTAACATTTCTTTATTTTTACCATCAGTTGGAAAAACTTTTTTTTGGAAGAGGTTGAAGTTGAACCTGGTATTCGTAAGTTTCTAGAAAGAAGATTTATTGTCGACGCAATTTGGTTTTACTCTAAGAGCTAAACAGGCTTCATCTAGAAAATCGAACCAATTTTCATTGTTTCATTTTGTCCTAAATTTCTGTTTTAAATATCTATGAAACACTTCAAATTTTTCATTTGCTTGAGGATTATAGGGACAAGTTCGGATTCTTTTGATATTGTAATTTTTACAAAGATTTCTAAATTGATCACATTCAAATTGATGACCTTAGTCGGTCGTGATTACTTTTGGTGGACCGTAACGTGTAATCCACTCTTTCTCAAAAGATTGACAAATGGTATTTGTAGATATTTCCTTCATCGGAATAACTTCGAACCAGTTGGTTTTTCAGTCAACTATACTTAACAAATACCTATAATTTCTATTGACATACAAAGGTCCTGAAATATCCATGTCAATATGTTCTAGTTTTTCCATTTCGATGAAAGAAGTTGATAATACATTTTTTTCTTTGTTTGTTTTGATAAATTACAATTTAAACAATTGTCTACCAATTTCTTTACGTCTTTTCTCATGCCTTTCGAGCAGACGTGTTGTTTTAATATTTGGTAGGTGCATTTAGAACCGTAGTGTCCGAAATCATGTCTGGTCTTCATACAATCATTTCGGAATTCAGTTGGTATTAATGGTCTTGGATTTCCCGAAATAGATAAATCATAGCACACATCTTTATATTTACGCAAATGTAATGAAGTATTTACACATTCATTGATGGTATCTTGTTGTTTCCCTACTAAATCTCCCAATATTTTACATAACTTATTTGATTTAAAACCGATCAAGATAAATAATCGGCTACAGTATTAAAATTCCCAGATATATGTTCTATATTACAAGAAAATTGTGACAAAAAACAAGTCTGAGTTAATTGTCTCGGACTAGGATTGACTAATTTAAGCGCATTCAATAAAGGTTTATGGTCCGTTTTTATTACGAAACTCCTATTTTCTAACAGATATTGAAAGTGTTTCACAGCACGATACATGGCTAAAAGTTCCCTGTCGAATGTGGAATATCTCGTTTCTTGACCTTTTAACTTCTGAGATTGCTGCCGATTGTTGCCCTTCATCGCAGAACTGGGCCAACGCGGCACCTATAGCAAAGTTAGAAGCATCAGTAGTTAATTCGAGTTTGACGTCCTCTTTCAGCATTGTTAGACCCGAGATACAAGAAAGAGTAGATTTAATCTTTTCGACCTTGAAATTTAAATTTTCATTCCACGCTATAGTCTCATTCTTTTTTTTTATTTTTTATTAACTCGGTCATAGGTGCTAATAATTCTGAACAATGACGGATGAACTGATGATAAAAATTAATCATCCCGCATATTTGCCGTACTGTTGTCGGTGGGGGTAATGACTTTATTGTATCGATTTTACCTGGAATAGGCCAGATTTGTCCATTGAAAATTATGTGTCCTAAAAAATTCACCGATGTTTGACCTATTTCACATTTATCTTTATTGATTCTTAAGCCATTGTCTTTTAGAATATTAACAACCTTTGATAAGTGTACGTGATGATCTGGAATAGTAGCGCTTCCAATTAGAATATCATCAAAGTATACAACGATGAACTCTAACTTGTTCATCAGAGAGTCCATGTATCGTTGAAAAGAAGCGGCAGCCTTCCTAATGCCAAATGGCATATTTAAATATTCATACAACCCAAATGGGGTCACGATATCTTCTGACGCGACCGGGATTTAATGATATGCCTTCTCCAAATCTAACTTGCTGAAAAATTTTGCATTGTGAAGTCTAGAAGTGATGTCCTTCCTGAGAGGTAATGTATAATCATATTTAACCGTAATGGCGTTCAATTGTCTGTAATCACCGCAACAACACCATTATTTTCCATCTTTTTTTCTTTCATTAATAGAGCAGAAGACCAAATGGAGGATGAATCGTGAATTATTTTTTTCTTTCATAACTCTTCAAATTCTTTCTTCGCCGCCGAGAGTTTCTCAGGTGATAATTGTCTAACTCTAGCGTGAACAGGTAATCCGTAAGTGATGATGTGGTGTTCCATATCACAGGTATTATTATTAAAATATTTTGAATTTCGACTAACGATAATTTCTTGAAATAATGTTAAGAAATAAGGATCGATTTTTATAGTAATTATAATTACCTCAATAATTATTGAGGTATCTAAAGTATTATTCGGACCGATCTTCTCCGTCGTTTTAATTGATTCATGATCGATAGTCTCTTGGAAATTTGATTCCACTAGAGGAGAAACTTTCTCACATTCTATAAAATTGTAAACATTGTTGGTTTTTTCTGTTACCGTAGTACTGTTAAAATCATATTCGGACAACTTTCTAATTTTTCTTTCTAATTGGTTATGTCTATCAGACCTGTAAAATGTGGTAATTTTGGTTGTAATTTTATAATAATTTTATAATAATTTAATAGCGCCTTACTTATTATCGTTGCACATTTGGTTTTCTACTAGTAATATCCCTGATTTGATTTGACACTTCTTACTAGTAAATATGCGTTTATTATTTTTATTTTGATTAGTGTGTAATTCAAATAGTTTTGTGTGTAGATTTACAAAAAGCCAGATGATGTTCGTGTATTATTATTCTTCTATTTTGTATGTAAACATTTGTTCTTATTTAACCAATTTCGTTGACAGTGACTGTTATATTGATTCTTACACAACTCTTCTACTGTTATACAATTTATGTTTTTTTTATTTTTTTATGCGTTACATTTTTTACTTTTATTTATTTTTATATATAAAAGAGTTAAGTATAGAAAGACCTTTTGAAAACCAGAAAGCAGAAGAATTAAAAAAAGAAAAGAAAAGCAGAATCGTCATCAAGGAATAAAATAAAAATTAAATCATTATTTGTAAATATGATAAAATGATCGTAAATTGCTATCAGTGATTTATGAATTTAAATCTCGCATATATTAATTAATTTCTCGCATATATCGCACTGTTATACTAAAACACACATTCATTAATCATCCTTTTAAATCTCTCTAAAATGGCTTGTTAATTTCTTTAACACATTATGTTTCCTTTATGTTGATAGGCTGATGTAATAAACTTGTTCAGTTTTTCATTAATGCATTAACTGTTTCCTTGTGATACATCTAAAACAGATTGATTTTTAGAAAAGACACGTTTAAGTGGTCAAAATTCTAAAAGTGTATTATCTAGATGCAAACTCATTTCTTTACCGAATTCATTTTGTAACTTTTCCAAAGGCAGATCCTTGTTTTGAATCTACTATCGCCCCTTATGCAATATCGCTGAAATACCTCCAGTTAAAATAGAATTGATACCACAATTTGTAAGTCGATAACTTTCTTAACTTCATCTTACTTGACTAAGCTGGTCAAATATTTGTCATGTAGTAGTTCCCATATCCTTCATTTTTTTACATTTCTGCAACCGCATCTGCGATTGAAGAGCTTTTTAAAAATAAATGCGTCATCAATGTGTCTAGGCGCAGAACTAGTTCGCTTCTAATTGAGTAGAATTTGAATATCTAAGACATGAATTTCGGTGCAATAGACAGATCAAACCCAAACCTTGACATAACACACACTTGATCATTGAATATGACTGCATGATACTTCCAAAGGTCTAAAACAGACCTAACTTTCAAGTTTACCTTAATCAAATCCATTGTGACTGGCTACTCATATAACTCCATCCTAGATGGATGTGATATTAAATGAAATATTTAATAATATTGATAAATAGTGCTTGTTTAAATATTTACAAAATTGTAGTTTTTCAAAGATATGATTATTATTATTGGATTTTAATCTTTTAATTCGAATTTATCTAACATGGCGACTCGAGCAGAAAAGAATAGTTTCATGGAGGAATTTCTTTTTAAAGAAAAGGAAGGTAAACCTTTTTTTAAAAAAACATTCAGCGAACCAAACCAAAATTAGGGAACACGTGAAAATGTGTTTGAACTCGTCAAATTATTTACGATTGGTGAAAGCGAAAGAAAGGATGAATTGCAACATTTCCAAAAATATTTTGATGATTAAATCAATAAAGAAATCAAGAGCAATCCATCAAACGATTGTGGATCCGAAAACCTTGATGATTGCATTTGACGAATGTTTAAAATATTAGAAAAGAAGGAATCAAAAATAAGCTATATCAAACCAATATTTCAGATAATTCAATTGTCCGGTTATTTAAACTGAAAACATCAGAAGAAGTGATTGACCTTATAAAGGACAAACAAGAACCAGAAAATATTTTCGAGAATGACCAAACTTTTTATTACATTAAAAATGATGAGGAAAGTGTGAAACAGCTGAAACTTGAAAACAAAAACCTTAAGAATGAAATACGGCAATTGAAATCTATAATATCAAGAATAAGAGAAATACCACAGCCAATGAAATATGATCCAGTAAATGTTACAAGAACTTCCGCTAAATATTCTATGAACATAAGAGAGTACTTTACTTTAAAAGGATATGACATATTGCTAAATTCTGCAGGAAACGTAAATGTTACGGTTGAGGAGTGACAAACCACCTAATTCGGGATTGTGGAATAAAACGATTAAGATACTTTCAGGAAGATGAGCATGAAGTTTTAAGTAACGGTTCATCAGAGAATTAGAATATTGAACTGCAGGATAATCAAATTAATATGATACACAAGTCAGGACGGAACAAAGAATAGTCAAAGGCCATTTTTATGAACTAAACTACTTTGGAAGAAGTATATAGTAATTATATTAACGGTCAAGGAGCACGATCGAGTTATATCATGAAGATTAACAAACGACAGAAAAAAAGATCAATATACAGCCTATCGAAGGAGAATCTGAAGAAACGCTGAAGAGCATTGACGAGTCCCTTAATGCACCGAACGAACAGTTAAGAAATAGTCTAATAGAAATTACACGGGAAATTAATGATGTCTTTAAAACGTATAGACTGGATATCGGGAAAAATGATCTAATTGAACATACCATTGAGACAGAAAATGAAAAGCCAATTAAATTTAAACCTAGAAGGATACAACTGGGACTTAAAAAGAAAGTACAAGTAATGATCGAGAAAATGGAAGAAAAAGGAATTATCAGATATAGCACGTCCGATTGGAACTTTCCAGTGGTAGTGGCTGAGAAAAGGAATGGAGATATTCGACTATGCGTAGATTATAGAGCCCTGAATGCCAAAATAAAAAGCCAGATATTTCCAATACCACCTTCGGAAGAGATTTTCGATAGAATTGGGGGATCTAAATATTTTCTACCCTCGATTTATCAAGTGGGTATCACCAAGTACCAGTGGCAGCATGAGATATACATAAGACTGCATTCAGTATCATACACTGTCGATATGAGTTTCTCAGAATGCCATTTAGGTTTTGTGCTGCTCCCGCAACTTTTCAGAGATTAATGAACTTAATTTTAAGAAAAGAAATTGGATCAACAGTGTTATATATCTTGATGATATTTTGATTTTTGGAAAGACGATAGAAGAACACAATCAAAGGTTAGAATGGTGTTATCGAAAACAAAACAAGCAGGACTAAAATTAGCTTCAATAAAATACCGGTTAATGCAAATAGAGATAAAATATTTAGGTCACGTAATCAACTCAGAAAATCAAGATCATCAGAGAATGGAAGTTACCAGGTTGTAAAAAAGAATTATAAACATTCATGGGATTTTGCAACCATTATCTCAGGCTTATTAAGGATTATGCTGTAATGTCCAGTCCTTTAAGTTTGATGTTAAAAAACGAGTCCAAATTTGTATGGGTAGATGAATTGAGAAGTATGTTTTACAGACTCAAGGAACATCTCACACAACCTCCTCAGTTAGCTTTACCTATAAAAGACGGTAAATATATTTTAGATACGGATGCATCCCATGACGCAATTGTTGCAGTATTATCACAAATTCAAAATGGAGAAGAACGAGTAATTTATTATGCCTCGAAAACACTAAATAAGAGCCAGAGAAAATATTGTATTACTCTAAAGAAACTGCAAGCCATCCATACGTTCTTCTTGAATTTAAACACTACTTGATAATGCCGATGCTCTTTAAGACCAGCACCACATGAACAGTGTGTCCTACAACATGAAGATCTAAAAAAGAAAAGAAACGTAAAAGAATATCACCCAGTGTACATAGAACATGGAAAAACTCACAGCGAGTATTCGGAAAAGATTGTCAATGAGATTCAAAAATCAAATGATGAGAGTCTAAACCAGTGTGAGCAGGAAACAAATGAAGAGTTACGGAAGTTACTGAATCCAATAACTTACAAAGACGAAAAAACAAACTATCAATCTGGTTACTAATTGATAGTACGATATTTATTAATTGATTTATGCATATCAAGCACAGTGTTTTTATAGAAACCAATTTAATAGAAAATATTTTAATATGATTCATGAAATATAATAATACATACTTAATTATTCCAAAAGTCGCCCAACATAAAGATATAAATGATATAAGGGATGAAACGATAGAAGGTCCTGTTATTCCATAGAATATTGAAAACTTTCCACTCAACCAACAGCTTGGTAGTCTATTATAAGTTACAGGTAACCAATTCAAGCAAGTGTATCCACAACAATAATTTATCACTCCCGGCAACCAGAATATCGATACTCCTCCACAAACACAAATCATTACTATTCCGAATTTTCGATATACATTTTGTGATCTGTTAATGGTCCTGTTTCTGATGGCGAATGTTCGAGCAGAATCAACTGCAATTAGCATCATCCAACTTAGACAACTCAATAATGCGAAATGTGTCATCATTATGATCCAGTTACAGTCAATATTGAATGTATTGCTGAAAGCCAAAGTCAAGAACCCACAATATGTGATTAACAAAGAAATACTCATCGATAGAACCATTAGACCGGGAAAAGTACGTAAAACTGAATGTAAAGAATAAGTAAAGATTGTAATAATTAATCCGACAATCGAAAGAGGAATCAACAAGACGGTGATCCAGAAATCGGCCTCTGTGAAAGAATGAGAATTGGAATATTTCACGAAATCTCTTGATTCATTATTACAAAATCTTTTGATGACAATTGAAGAATTATATAATACAAAAGAGGAATTTCCGTTATTTTTATATTTATCAATAAATTGAGATAATGTGGTTCCTTCGTTTATCATTTGATAAATGATCCCATAACATAGAGATACATGTTGAGGATTTATATCATAATTATCGCATGTAAAGTCTTGTATGGTATGAGAAGTATTGATAATCTGACGATATAAGGGAGAAGTGCTCCACAGATTCAAAAAATACTGTTTAGGACAAAACTCAGTATTCATTGTATTGGTAATGGTAATTGATTGCCTAATCTTAGAATTGAGATCTTTCACCAAAGTATCGAAAGCATTCTTCATATTGAGTGAAGTATCGTTTGTTATTATAGAGAACTCATTCGACTTTTTCGAATAACTGATTGCAATAAATGTTTTGCCGTTAATTATATCAACGTTTTGCCTATAATAATTGTTGATAGTTTTGGAAATATTAAAGTATCGAAGTATTAGTGTATCTACAATCGGAATTTGAGTGTTGCTAATGTAAAGAGTTATTTTGATAATTTTTCCAAGGGAGTTTATATCAGGACAAATATTGAGATTAGGAGGTATTAAATACTTGTTCTGGTCAAAACAATTATCAATTGGGCACATTTCCACACCGGAATATGTCTCAAGAGGAGTCTTACATGAATCGAGCTTTTGCTTCTCTGAATATGTATAAATATTGGACATTTGTGTATTTGGATCAGGATTGAATAGAAATGCAAATGAAGGAATTGAGGATTCACCCCCTGTTTCTTTGTTAGGAATAAATTCTAGTTTTGAGGAATTCATTAAACCACAAAAAACATTTTTAAACACTCTTCCTTTCTCATTGGAAACACTCAATTTTTGAGTTATTTGACACATAAGTTCTAAGGAACTGTTTTCAAGAGATGACGAAAGGTTTATACTTGAATTTTTTAACATATTGTTACATCTTATTTTTTCTTTTAATATTGTCTCGTCTTTGGAAAGATAAACTTTGTCATTTAATATAACTTCAAGAGCAAATAATTTACAATTATTCATAAAATATGTGAAGGATGCAGAATAATTTGAGATTCGAGCAAGTTGGTCAATGATATTTGGAGGACAATATCGTAAATTTGGAACTTCGATTAAGTTGTCCATTGAATAATTATTATTACAAAGCGCGGTTGCGAGATCCACGTAAAATATTGAATGGTTGAGATGGTACACAATACTTGTATTGACTTTATTGAAAATGCTATCGATCGGATCATTACAACCGGTAAAAACAATCATGTCTTCTTCAAAAACCTCATTATTCAAAATATTCGCTACGTTAATACATTTGGGTTGAGGATATATTTTATTATTCGATATGATATTTTTATCAAATAATGTTTCTAAATAATCGAAACAACAAGATTGTATTAAGAAACAGTTAGGAATCCTTGCACAGTGATTATATTTTTTGGCATTTGAAACAAATATATCATCGGTTATGTTGTATCTTTCTGTAATAATAAAACAACAAATATATAATCAAAATAAAAAAATATAAATTATAAAAAACAAAAAAATAATGATCACATAATCTCGGGAGTTTAACAACTTGTACCCAAATATTTCTCAATTTTAAAAAATATTTTATAAGAATCAAAAACTTAAAACATTAAATATTTTCTAGTTGGTTTTAGTTTATTATTCTTTTAAAAAGTTAAGAAAAGAAAATAATTAATATTTAAAAAAAATAATTGTGAATAAATTGAAATAAATTGGCAAATTATCAAATAAAAAATTCTTCAACCAATCAAAGTTTATTAATTTCGACGGTTTAACCGTCATCGTCAGAACAAATGATTTTTCAAACGAAATTTACTTATATAGTGCAGTTAATGATTGTGCAATCAATACGTAATCAGTACATCATTTAAAAACTCTCAACAAAGTTGTAGAGAGTGCAGTTTGGACGTTAATTTTAGGATCCAAAGATCTTATATATAACGCTTCACATGTCACTCTCTCCCAATAATTTTTAAATTGAGTGCACAGAATTTTAAAATGTTGTGAAGTTATATCTCTTTTACAATGTCTTCTATGTCCTGCAATGTTACTTCCACCTTCATGGCGACTGTGTTTCTGGATTCTCTTACAGAGATGACGTAAAGTCTCTCCAGTGTATGTGGCGTTACACCCATTACATGTATATTTGTAATTGAGATCCGAACACAATCCTAATGGCGTTGGAAATTTATTACCGAACATGCTTTAAATTTTCTGGGTACGGGATATTACTTTTAAACTTATTGCATTATCTAACGCTTTCAAAATAGAATTTTTAAATATTTTAAACCCCTCTAAATATGGTACAGTTAACACTTAACCAATTCCCAAACTTTTATCATTAGTGTTGCAAGATTGCTCTTGATCTTAAACATCTAAAATTTTAGTATTATTTTTTTGTCAATTAATTTATCCATAGTTGCCTTTGTTAATTTCTCCACTATCGATTTTGAATATCCTTTATCGTATAATAATTTGTTTAATTTATAAAAATAAGACCATTAATCATATTTCGACGATATTTGGATTCACTGAAACTGATCGGTGTTGTATTTCTGTGTCAGTTTTCTTTCTGTAAATCTCCGTCTCATAACGTCCGTTTTTTCTCTCAATTAACAAATCAAGAAAGGACATTTTTTGACTTGTTCTTTCTCTATAGTAAACTTTACATTGGTTGAGAGTTTTTAAATGATTTACTAATTACGTATTGATTACATAACCATTAACTGCACTATATCAGAAAATTTCGTTTGAAAAATCGTTTGACAATGACGGTTAAACCGTCGAAATTAATAAACTTTGATTGGCTTAAGAATTTTTTATTAAAAAAATAAATATCTCTATTAGAGATTTTAAATGCAAAGAAAGAAGGAAATTGTTAATAAATATCAATATAATTTTTATTTACATTAATATTATAAGCAGTGGCGTAGCAACTATTATTGGCGCCCGGGGCGGTCCTAAGATTTGCCGCGCCCCTAACCCTAACCCATTATTCGGAACCCTCAATTACTGTTTTTACTAAAAATTAAATAGTCTCAAAATATTTACTTCAATTTCATATTTTTCTTGCAATACTCTTATTCTCACACTAAAAATTACCAAGTAACGAAGTCATTTCAAAATTTACAATTTTATTTACAATTTACAAGCGAACTTTTCGTACTTTTATTTCTGCTGCGCTAAAATGCTCACAAATTCATTTTGAACCTCTGGTGACAAATATGAAGTGACAATATTCTTTCCCAGTTTAACTTTTACCAAATGTTCACGGAGCACAGGGTCATACTTGGCCAACAAATGAACCAATTCCAAAAAGTTTTCTCTATTTTCCTGGTCTCCGTCTTCGTGGATGTCTTCTCGATGGCCCCTTAGTGCCAAGTTTTGTGAGGAGAGTCATCATTATTGCAAAATCCTTATTGGAAAATACGATAAAACATGAATAATATATGCCACTTTCCGTCATATATGACGCGTCTTTTTCTAGTTTAAAAAATATTAATTTAATTTATTTATTAAAAATTGTAAATAAAATTAATTAACGTATTTAAAATTTTACAATTATTTTAAATTAGAAATAAATTTAAACATTACAAATTTTCAGAAAATAAAAATTCAAATATTAATCATCCATCTGGGTAGAAGAGACACACTTCCAAATCAACAATCAACATTCAAACGCAAAATATCAAATATTCCTCACAGTCGATAAAACTTTGAATATCTTTTTTTGTCAAATGATACTGTTCATTTACTTTTCTGCCTTTTTCATTTTTGGATTCTTGACTTTATTTTAAACATATGTTCTGTGAAAAGCAGTGACTAGGCAAATGCAAATGTGGTTTCAGGGTTGTTAAGAGGGTTATTACCCCATCTAGAATCTCAAATTTAAGTATAGAACAGTGCAGCGGGATTGAGGGCTTTGATAAAGAAAACTCAAATTTCATTAGTTCCCATCGTTTCGTTGTTTAATTATAACATTATCAGGAGTTCAATAATCTAATTAGCTAAAAGGCAATATTGTACGGAAATTATTTTGCTCAGAGACATTATAAAAGTACACCAAGATATCACACCAAACGTTTAATCTTACTTAAATAAAAGCTCTCAACTCCACTACACTGTTCTATGCTTATTTATACATTAGGGCATTGGTTTCCGACCTGTGGGGTGCGCCCCCTAGGGGGGCGCGAGAATGTGACAAGGGGACATGCAGCTGTTTCCAAAATAACATTTTCGAATACAAACCAAAAATATCGAATAGGTATCACAAAAAATGAATCAACAATTTGTTTTTTAAAGGGGGGTGCACCAATTTTTTTTAAAAGGGGAGCACCAGTATAAAAAGGTTGGAAACCACTGCATTAGGATGATACAACGTCTCAATTAAATTTAAAGTTAATCTATGAATTTTATGATAAATATTTTTATGTTATTTCTGATTTATACCGATTCGATAAGATCATTTAAATATTAAAACATCCCTACTAGTTACCATGGTGTCAGTAGTCAGGCTTTTTATACAACTCACATGTTCGATGTTTTACAAATAGTGCACAAAAATTTAGCTTGATATTCGCTTTAAACATTCTGCTGTTTTTCACTTCCCTCTCTAAAGAAAAGTATTGTATTCGAAAAAATTCTCAATTTTCAAAAATTTCACCTTTTTAGATTTGCAAAATTTAAAATACCAGTTTTCAAAATATGTCGCACTGTCTGTCTGTCTGTTGGTCAATTGTCTCAAAAAGTGATAAAAATTACTTTAATCGGACTCCTATAATTTTATTAATTTAATTTATCAAAAAACTACCCCCCAGGATCGCCCTTGGGCAGATAAACCACAATTAATCTTTCTTTTCACAAATGGCTTCACTCCAGGTGTTTTGGTAAATAAATTTATATTGAGACACGACCGATATTTCTCCATTTTTCCCTCGTTCCATCTTTTTAGAGAAAGTTTCGATAAATAACTTTTGCAGGCCTTTATAAAATCAAAGTTTTTTTCATTTAGCAATTGTCATCAAAATCTGAATAAATGATCATCTAAAGGAAGGTACATGATGGTTTTCCTTGTTAGATAGAATAAGTTTTACAGGGTCTGCAAAGATATTTTTTGTGTAGCTTTGTCATAATGAAGTACTTTTTCTTTTCTACGATTGATTATAAATACTAATCAAAACTTTTGGATAAATTTTAAAAAGCTCATATAACAAGTATCCCTTCCAATCCCATCAAATCCGGTAGAGACTGACCTTTCAGGACGGTTAGGGTAGTTTCTTTTGTTTCGTCAGGATCCTTTCAAACATTTTTTTACATAAATATTTCTAAAACTAGTAAAGTATATTTTAAAAATAATTTACAGATTATAATATTTCTTTTTCAATAATTCGTTTAAACAATTGCAATTTTATTTAAACAAATCAATTTTGTGCTTTCTTAAAATGACTTTTTTCTATATCTAAATCTAAGAATGTTTCGTATCAACGCATGTTTCGTTATTTCAATAGTTCCTGAGAAAAATGAATTTGAAGAATGACCACAAAATCAAATCACATTATTCTAATTAAATATTATATAAATAGATATTGTGTCTCTGCTACCACCGTCAGTCTTTGGGGCCACTTTGAGATCGGATAAAACAGTTGTTTTACTACTTTTGAAAAAATGAACTCAACAAGGCAGCTAAAAAGACAGATACTGCCTATTGTAATATTATCAATATTTTTTATCATGATTTTATTCAGTTATATTTTTGTAATTCTAATAAAATCTCTAAAACAATTATAATTACTAAATAAAAATATTTTTATATCATTTAAACTAACTTCAGAAAGTAAATCTCTTATGATTTGATGAAGATTACTAAAATTATATAAAATATGAAAAGTTTACTTAAATATTTCATTATTTTCTCGATGCTGTATGAGCAGTCTGAGGGTTGACTTAGAACTATGAAAATAAATATAAAAATAATAAAATTTCTTATTGTACAAATAAACAGACATAGAATGAGAAATGTAAAATAAATTTTCGGTTGCATTGAAATATGAAAATTATTTTAAAAGAAGTAAAATATAATTTATTTTACCATTTATATACACAAAATAAGATTCCTTTAAAACTGGGTGGAAAATTGATTACTTTTAAAAAAATAATATTTCCAAAATGATAAAAAAATCTTATTATTTTTTTGAAGTAATCTTGCAGTCGGTATTTACAAAACTAAATCATCAAATAAATATATTTATTTTTGTTTATTAAAATATGTTCATTTTACCTATAAAATATATAATATTTGTAGAATTATATTATAATTCTAATATGTAATAAATTGAAAAGAAAGTTTCGAAACTTCTAATATTAATATTATATTCTATTACTTCAGTTTATAAAAGATTATAAATATTTCGTTATCAAACTCTTTTGTCTGTAAAACATGAATAATTTAGAGAATAGTAAAATACAAATCTAGACGCTGATAATTGAAGATAAATTTGTTTCAGTAAGTTTTTTACCTTTTGCCTTTTCTTCAGAAACGAAATTGTTTGAACGATATTTTTTCACTTATTAACAGTGATCATACAACTAATTTTATAATCTTGCTGTTTGGTTTTTGTTGACTAAATTCCAGGATTTTTATGTTAATTTAAAATTATTATCGGATAAAAATTAATTTTACCGCCACAAATGTCATACTACCTATTTATGATCATGTGCAATGGCAAAGATATAAATAATATATATAAAGAAATATAAACAAAGTGTCCAAAAATATTGATATTTTCAAACATCTTAGTCTTTTATACATATGAAATGTTTACTTTACTGATGATTTGGCTCTGTTCTTCCAGGATCTGTTTAATAGAACTTAAGGCTCTGATTGTAATCTCTAGTTATTTATGATACGTTATGATCACCTAAAATGATAGTTTAATTTACACAATATTGGAAACTTAAAAGCCTTTTAAAATGAAGGAAGAAATTAAAAACTCATCAATCACTGCTCTTAAGTTTCAAAAATTATTATTAATTCGAGCAACATTAAAAATGGAAATTATATGTAGCAAATACGGTAGCCGAAACACAATCAATGGATTATGTTGTAAAACTGTTTGTTACGTCAATATTATTAGTCATAAAGAAATGTATTCTAGTAAAAAGTAAAAGTTGATAATTAACCCTTAATAACCTAGAGTTTCAATTTTGATTTTCCACAATTAAATAAAGTCACAATCAAACCATCATTTCCAATGCCAAATGTAGAAGAAATACTTCAGCACGATCGACTTGGGGAGTGCATATCATCAAGTTGAATTGGAGAACGATTCAAAATTAAAAATTGCATTTTCGACAAAGAACGGCCAATAGTGTTTTTAAATAATGCCATTCGGAATTGCAGCTGCCCCAGCAACATTTCAAGAACTAATGACAAGAGTGTTAGGAGAATTAAACTGGAAACAAGCAGTTGTATACCTGGACGATATTCTAATCTTCGCAAAAGACAAAGAAGAACATTTCAGACGAATCGAACACATATTTCAAAAGATTATAGAATAGGGTCTTCGGATAAACCCTGAAAAGTGTCAATTCATGGTAGAAAAGACAAAATTTTTAGTATATGTCCTGAGCAAAATGGTATAGAGACGAATAAAACGAAAATTGAAGCAATCGACAAATTTCAAAATCCTTCATGCATTGAACATTTAAGACGTTTCTTGGGGCTAACGAACTATTATAGAAAAATTTTGAAGGATTATGCAAAATATTCAAAAATACTGAAAGGGCTATGTGGAAAAAATAAAAATAAAAAATTGACATGGACAAAGGAATGTGACGAATCATTTCAGACATTAAAAGATAAAATGAAAAAGGATACAGACGCCAGTTTTGATACAATCGGGGCAGTACTTACACAGAAGGATGCATATGGAAGGGAAAGAGTAATTGCATATGGATCCCACAAGATGAACAAACACGAACTGGGATACTGTATTACAAGAAAAGAATTATTGAAAATCTATTACTTTACCCAACACTTCAAACATTTCTTATACGGAAAAAAGTTTCTACTTAGAACGGACCATAAGGCCATCACATTCATGATGATAACGAAGAACCCAATAACTCCACAATTCCAAACTTGGATAAACTTCCTTAGTGGACTAGACATGAGGATGGAATATCGCAAGGGCGAAAAACACACTAATGCAGACGCAATGTCGAGAAATACATATGGACTATGTGTACAATGTCAGACAATGCACGATAACGCTAAAAAAAGAAAAGTTAAAACTATTAGGTGTATAACTTAGTTTTTTGGATTTTCTAAGAGATGGTGTAACTTTTGTAATAAGCATTATTTTACATTAGTACGTACAGATTTTTAAAGTGCTAAAATCGAGGCATTAAAATTAAGTAGGTCATTGACCTTAAATGCATCATAAACATATTTTTAATCACGTTTTAGCATGACAATTTTCATACCAACAAAACAGCATTTGCGGGAAGCACTACTGTTTTGCTTTAATCAAAAGAAAAAAGCTGCAGACAGTTTTCGGCTTCTTGAAGAAACTTATGGTCAACATGTACCAACTCAACAGACTTGCGAGAACTGGTATAAACGTTTCAAAAGTGAAGATTTTGACGTAAGTGACAAAGAGCGTTCCGGTCAACCAAAAAGAATCGAAGATGAAGATTTGGAATCATTACTGAAAGAAGATTCTACTCAAACAGAGAAAGAGCTTGTAAAACAGTTAAATGTTACTCAAGCAGCCATAAGTAAACGTCTACATGCAATGAAAATGATTCAAAAAGAAGGAAAATGGATACCACGTGAATTGAATTAAGCCAACATTGAAAGTCGATTACTGATATTCAATTCATTGCTTACAAGACAACGAAGATGGTCGTTTTTGCATAATATTGTGATTGAAGATGAAAAATGGATTTATTATGTTAACTCTAAACGCAAGAAATCGTGGGTTCATCCCGGCGAACCGTCCACGTCAACAGCAAAAAGAAACATTCATGGAAGCACGGTTATGTTGTGCATTTGGTGGGATCAGAAAGGTTTACTGTACTATGAGCTGCTGAATTCGAATGAAACTGTTAATGCAGAATGTTACCAACAACAGTTAATGAAATTGAACGATGCATTGAAGGAAAAACGTCCTATTCCAGCCAACAAACAGCGCACAGTGATTTTGCTCCATGACAATGCTCGGCCACATGTCGCAAAACAAGTAAAAAAACGTTGGAAGCACTTAAATGGGAAATTTACCGCATGCTGCCTATTCACCAGATTGTGCCCCATCAGATTATCATCTGTTCTGATCAATGCAAAGCGCTCTTTAGGACCAGTACTTCAGAAACCATGAACATATAAAAAAATGGTTGGAACAATGGATCGCATCAAAAGACCAAAACTTTTTTTTCGATGGAATTCATAATTTGCCTTAAAGATGGTCGAACGATGAAAAATATTTTTATTAGAATAAAACTTATTATGTCATATAAATAAACTTGCCTGTTCTGCAAAAAAATCCAAAAAACTAAGTTATACACCTAATAGAATCCTTGCCTTAACAGAAGATACAGAAGAGTTCATTTGGCAGACGAATGATAAAGAAATAGAACAGATTAAAGAAAATATTAGAATGGGAAAGACAAAAGAATGGCTTCTAAAAAACAATATCGTGACGACAAGAGATAACAAATATTGGA
>MQRK01250323.1:9511-20954 GCA_001938485.1 Girardia tigrina
TTTTATGCTGATGGCATAAAACAACTTGTTTCTCGTTGGCAAAAATGTATTGATGCCAACGGTTCATACTTTGATTAATAAACTTTTGTTTCTGTGAATTTGCACGTCTTTGAAGTTTGAGTCCCAAAACCGCTATTATTTTTCGACCAACCTAATATAAATCGTAAGTAATAACAAAAAGTTGTAAATCAAAATCGAAAGTTATAAAATGTGATTTTAAAAATCATTTGAATTCCTACTTGCTTTGATTGGCTCACCAATTCTTCAAATGATTTAAATTAAAAATTGTCTTTTGGGCAAGAAGAAGATGAAAATATTTCGATATAAATAAAGATAACGAATATAACAACAATTCAATTTAAAATTCCCGAATACCTCCTTTAATTCTATTCATCAGATTTGGTTGAGTTTGTATTGTCCTTTTATTTGTATACCATTTCCTAATCTTTGAATGACAATATTCACAACGATCTCTTTCTTCAATATGTTTATCTGATTTGTTTCTCATTCATTTTAATGACACTTATAATGAATGACATTGTTTCGTAAACATATTTCTTATCACACGATGCTTAACTGATTTTGATGCATTTTAACCAAGAGTGTTGTAGAAATAACAACTTTAAAGGATTCTTTGCTGTGATCGTTACCGATGCTTTTTCATATCATCATTTAAACTATGTAGATTATATGATTCACCATCTTTTTTCTCATCTTTATCAGTTCGTAATGAATTAAAAAAATTTAAACTACATCCCTGCTTTTCACAAGTATTCCATCATAACTCAACTTGTGAATGGTTTTCTTTGTGTTACATCTAGCTCGAAGATTCGTAAGACTTCTTCTATAACTTCGTTTGAGAGACCTCTTGCCGCACATGCGCATGAAGTCTATTATTAAGAACGTTGAGACAATTCTCATTTGAATTTTTATTACTGCAACATTCATAGTCATTAAAACTCTCAGAAGATCTTTCATCATTTGACATCGCTCTAATTGGTTGCGTTATTTCTATTTTTAATCATGATTATTCGAACAATTTTTCTAAATCTTTTAAAAATACATAATTTCTAAAAATATTAATTAAAAATAATAATTTTAACCATTTCTTAAAAAAACCCAAAATAATAAAAATGTTATCAAATTATTGAAAATGAATTTAATTTAATTTATATCTAATTAAATGCTTTTCTTTTTAAACAAAAATAACAAACCTAATTTTAATTGTTAATTTAAAAAAATATCAACTTGACAAATTATTATTTTAATTTTGCTTGAATATTCAATCAATTTAAATTAAAAAAAATACTAATTTCCATCTGGGTGGGAGTATCACCATTCTAAGTTAACCATATTCAAATCAACATACAGTATCAATACATTCAAACAATTTAAAATATTCCTCATATCTATAATATCTATCTGCATTAATTTCCGTCTATAAATAGAACTAATTCCTCATCTGTGAAATTATTGACACTAAGGGAAGACATCTAGTGGTTTCTAAATATCCATGTCGCATTTTGTGGCCAAACATCACCTAGCGTTGCAAAACATGTGACTAAGACATCATTTGCATCTTCAAGATAAATTATTGCACGCATTTGATGAATAGATATTTGACGACGACAATGCTGGAACAGTGTCGACAGTCGATGTAAAGTAGACTGTAAATCTTGTGTGGGTAGCATGATATGTTTCCAGAAACAATTGTCAATTGTATGCGTCATGGTGGAATTATCAATTACGATGTCAGTCCTCCACTGAATCTACGCCAATGAATTTTTCAATCATTTAAGAGACATTTATTTAACTTTCTCTAGAGCGGAATTATTATTCTTATTCAGAAGCAGACAATGGTATGGTTACAAATTCCGAAATTGTGGACAGTATTTGTGATACAAAAAATAGATAAACGGAATACTAAGATTAATCTAAAGTAAAATGTAATGCTATTGTCCACAATCCACAAACCAAAAAAATCTTAAAGAACATTTAAACTCTGATTTTTTCTGCAATGTCAGGCTGTGTCAATATCTTCACCGGATGCTGTCGTACCTTCACAACACCAAGAAGAGTGCAATACTTGCTCATAATTTTTGAATTTCAAAAAAAGATCACTTGATAGTACTTCCCAATAACACATGATAAGATGCTATTGATGTTTTTGTTACCGTTTAACGTTGAATATTGAATATGATTTTTTTTGAAAAATAAGAACTAAGTACGACAGGAGTTACAGTTGATGTTTTTTTATATTTCAGGAATAAAGTTTATTCAGACAAAAATTTTTAACTCTAAGAAAATAATGAAGTAATTGTTATTGATGATGAAACTTAATTATAAGCTAAGTACATTGTTTTGTTAAATCATTGCTCAGACATTTTTATTTTATGAAATTTGAAACTAGTTACCTAAATATCTGTTTTTTTACATTCTTTTTATTAGCTTACTTTCTATATATATGTATATCCATGGAAATTAGAAACATATTTTTGATAGCCTTTTCCTTAATCAATTTTCTTCAAACTTTGCACGGGTACTCATTACCGATGACAATAAATGATTATGTGAAAATTTGATCATTAAAACTTTTTAAGGTCCCAAAATGAGATAAAAACGGAAAATTCGGAGTTCCAATAGAATATTAATAGAAAAAGATCTACTTATAAATTATAAGTAGTTTATATAAATTTTTATTGTTTTTTAAATTATTTTTTTAATTAAACCTTTGTTGGCAAAGTTGAGTTCTGTCTAAATAAAGAATGGATATAAAAAAATTAATTTTTTGATTTACTAGTTTAAAGTGTAAGAACTTGTCGCTAGATCATCTATCGTAATTAATGGAATGTGTATTAATGAAATGTGTATTCTAAAATTTTACCATAATTTAATGTTAAATTTAAGTTCCAAATAATCTAAAAGTAAAAACATATTATTCGAAATTGATGGTTAATATGAGTTACTTAATAAAGCTAAATGGGATCCGTAAAAAAACATCACATAATAAAATTCGTCACTGAATTTATGATATTTTTGTAGTAAATTTAGTAGCCAAATTATCGATATTCTTTGTATTAAATGTCCTCACTTAAATGATTATATTTAATTGTACAATTTTTAATAATGCAATTATAAAATTATATTTTGGAAAATACATTTCTCAATATTAAACAGAAAGTAACTTAGAAAAGTAAAATGATAATTTTTACATAATAATTTGAATAATACTACTAAAAATACTATCACGAATTCGGCGATGAAATTTACTGCGAAAATTTTTTCATATATTCTGTGACGTTTTTTCTTCGATCTTTTTATCATGAATGTAAGTATGTATAAATCTTCTTTAGTTCTAGAATTGACAACTCTAAACTGTTAATCAGTCTAAGATTTCCATGATGAACTGCCACCTTTTTAATTTTTTCATTTATACTGATTACTAAATGAATCGTTTTATTCTTTAGAATTATACCTCGTTAATTTTTTATCATTATTTTTGAATCTAGGCAGAACTATCAAAAAACACTCTAAATATTTTGACTGAAGATTCAGAGACCTTATCTCGTACTCACAACGTTTATCAGCAGTTAGATACAAATGTTAACAGTGCTACAAGATTGGTTGGCAAGTACAATCGCCGAGAGATATGGGATAAAGTTTTGATAACAATAGCCTTTTTGTTCTTTCTGTTGGTTTGTGGTTATATTTTTATCAAAAGAGTCAGCAGAAAAATCTGAGAAAGGCTTTTTTGAAATATTCAATTTGAGATATCAATTTATGATTTTTTATTGTTTTTATCAAATCAATGCTGCTTTTGTTAAATGTGCAGTTTCAAATATTTTTTCATATTTAAAACGATCGAGGTATTTATTAGGTTGATGCAAAAGAAATGTCGTTTTTTAATCGTCAACTTTAAATGAACATAACTTTCTTTAGAAGTAACTTTATTAGTCAAAATAAAGACCATTACATTGAACACCCTGTTGCCAACGGGTAACAAGTTTTTTTATTCCAGTGTCATAAAATTCTGGAGGCGATGAAGTCGTCCAAGGCTCTATCAGCATCTCCTTGGTTTTTGAAGCATTTTTCGCGAAGGAACTGGCTGAAATGTTTGAAAAGATGACAGTCTGTAAGAGAAAGGTCTGGTGAGTACGGTGGGTGAGGCATAGTTTCATATCCCAGTTCGTTTAACTTCAGTATGGTCTTTCTTGCAAGAAGTGGACGAGCGTTGTCATGCAGAAGAATTGGCCCCTTTTTATTGAGTAATGCTGGCTGTTTTTTGTAGTTCTTGGTGCATTTTGTCAATTTGCTGACAGTACTTTTCCGCTGTAATTGTTTCGCCTTGTTTTAGGAAGCTGTAATGGATTAAACCGTGTGCGGACCACCAAACAGTTATCATGACTTTTTTGGTGTAATTTTTGCTTCGTGAAAGGTTTTGGAGCCTCATTGAAATCCCACCACTGAGCTGAAAGTCGCCGGTTGTCGTATATGATCCATTTTTCATCGCACGTTACAATTCGATCCAGAAACGGGTCGCTTTGATTACGCAAAATCAGAGAAGAACACACGTTAAAACGACAATTTTTTTCTAATAAAAACAATCGCCATTTTTTTCGGGGTGTGGGTGGGTGGGCACCGCGAAATTTAAAAATTGCATATTGGGGTGCCGCTACCTGAAAAAGGTTGGGAAACACTGATCTAGACTAATATTTAGAATTTATGACATACATGATTTTTCTTTCCCATCAAATAATAAGTGTTTTTATATAAGATTTTCATGCTTATTTCAAATCTGAAAACGCTTTGATCTATCACATCGTGTTTCAAAAAGGAGGACTTAACCGTTTTTTTAGAGTTTTTCTATACCCTACTTTTATTGCATTCGAAATATCCAATATAGTCGCATATCGTAAGTTCACTAATAAAACATATCGACATAGGAATATATAGATGTATAGTACAATTTGATAGTATTGGAAAAGTGAGTGGCTACATAATAATGATGGTCTTTATTAACGGTCTACCTTCGTGCATGGGACAGGAATTGGTAAAAAAGGTTACACTGATGCCCCGCAAATGGTCGATGAAATCGGAACCGTTGTCAAGGAAACTGGAACCATTCATAAGCGTTGCTGATGAAGCTGGAACCGTTGCCATGTTTACGGGTACCCCTCCGGATCGCTCTTGAGACCGGAGGTACATGTATCGAATGCCCATTTTTCCCTACTTACTTTCATGCTAAGTTAATGTAAGAGAAGGCACAAATTTGTACATCTATGATATATTCAACGAAACTATTGAAGAGGTCAAGGCTCTTTATATAAATATGTTGGGACCAGTGAGTTTTTCCTTCACGTCAGCCTCAGGCCTATTCATTGCACAGGCACCGAGGTAGGCGAAGGAAAAACTCCTAGAACCTAAAAAACTAAAAATAAAATATTATAATTTATAATTAATTAATTAAAAAACAGAAACTTTTAATTGGTTTTGACCCTTGGATCCTGTCGATTTGAATATTTTCTTGTGAAAATTTGATGGCCTGATTTGTTGACGTGGGTTTGATCGGAATTTTGGCCCTCTCCGGGTTGTTTCTATCTGAGAACTGTTGACTTAGTGATGTATGATTGAAGGTTGACTGTGAGAATTGTCTGCTTGCTGGTTCTGTGAGTTTTTGTGACAAAAGATTGGTATAAATTCATCCGAATTTGTGCACTTGATCAGACTTTTCTTTGAATAAATTTTATTTAAAAAAATTTTTGTTTTGTACTTCGGTAATTTTTGGATTTTATTTCCTTTTTTAAAATTTGATGGAGTTTGGGGAACATCCTCAAGGCTGCCGATCTGTCGATAGATAACAGTATGGGCTTATAGTTCCTGCCGAGACTATTGACCATCAGGTAGGGAATATGAACAGGTTGTGAGGTAATTTGATGACTGTCGATCTGTTAATAGATTAACGGTAGGTGCTTATAGTGCCTGCCGAGACTATTGACGATCTGGAAGTTTGAGAAAGTCCTTACCAAGTTTCATTTCTAGAAGAGAATTCGTTTCTCTCAGCCTCCATCAATTATTTTTTGTTTTTTTTATTTTTTTTAATCCACTCATCGTTCTGGATAGGAAATATAACGAAAACAAAGAGCAACAAAGAGAACTGCTGCTGGAGTTGCAGAAATGGAAATGCGAATGTGCCAAGCTGAATGACGAATTAACGAAGAGGACAACCGAATTTGAGGACTACAGAAAGCATTCAAATCCTCTATCAATTCATAAACCGGTTGTGGATAAATATTTATTGGGACAACAGAAAATAAAGTCCTTGCAAAACGAGGTCACCGAGATGAGAATTCAGCAAAATATGTCCAGCTACTACAAGAAAGTGATCGAAAAAGTCTCAGAAGAGCAACCGGAAATAATTATAGAAACAGCAAGCAAGATTGGACCAAATACGGAAAAGAAGCCTCTGGTGACGAATCCAAACATTTATGGGTCAATTATGAAAGAGTATAAGGTATCATCTTCCTCTTTGGTGCTCAGCAGATCTCAGAAGCGGCGGGAGCAGAGGAAGCGAAAGGCTCAAATGTTTCAACAGGCCAATAATGATCTGCAAGCTGTTTTTAAAACCAGTTGTATTGAGGTTGACGTCCAAGATGGAAAGACGGTAATCAGAAATGACACCAGTCAAAGAGAGTCTTCTGATTTTGATACCTCGCATCAAATTTCGTTGTTTTTTCCAACAAATAATTTCCAAGGGACTATAGAACAACAAGAATGGCTGAACTTTAAGTCAAAACTTAAAATTCAGAAGGAGAATCATGACCGCCTACAGTTCCGCTCTATCACAACTGGTAAAGGGGAAGAGTTTGTCAATCTATCAGATTTAGATGATTAGGGACGATGGGTGGATTGCCTTTGATTAGCATTTTCTTTTGTTATATTTTAATAAAACAATGTCAACATATAATTTGTTCATGTTCTTTTAACTTTAATCTCGGATATGAAAATGATAAATTCATAATAAGAAATATAATAATCAAATAAAAAAACATGTTGAGGAAAATATAAGATAATAATTAACTAAATAGAAGTAGCATAAGCCAACTTTCATAGACTTAATATATTTAAATATAATGTAGAACCCAATATGTACTTCATCAACTTCACTGGCGAGATAAAAGGGCCAGTTGAGGTTGATGGGGTACGATATGGATCTCTAATAAGTGTGAGTTAGAGACACTTAGCGGAGAGACATATCTAAATAATATGTTGGGTTAAAATAGACTAAGGTGCTAAAGAATACCATGAAAAAAATAAATTTAATTAATAAAATCCAACACTAATAATATCACACCCAACAAATATGGATTACAATCAAAGGAAATAGAACGACCAACTATACCGAAAGAGTTGCGCATTCTATGAATTGACTTAGTATTCAAGTGATCTGAATAATGGGTCAGATAAAGTAACCCAAATAAAGTCTCATCCTGACTCGTCCCGGATAATATTTCAACCGGTATGGTTATTGTTACGATACGACTGCGAATAATAGTCAGAAAAAAAACTCGACTATCCCCGTTAATGGTAAATAGGTCCCGAGCGTGTTGGAGCGAAGAGCAGGCGAAGGGTTCCCCTGATTTCTTTTCCGTTCCATGCCCGATTAAGCCTGTCGATAAAAGAACCTCTTGAAACCCTCTGAAAACAAAAATAGAAAATAAACAAATTTTAATTAGATTAATTAAAAATTACCCAAATGATTAAACGTGAATCATAACATCGTCAAAAGCTCCGTGGAATAAACAATCGGTAGATTCTGACTGCACTCCGAATGATAGCATATCCGAGACGAAGGACTATGGGTGACCGACCTGCAGATGTCTGTTCTGAATGAAATAAATAAATCAGATGAGAGACCCCTCACCCGCGAATAAACAGATAAACCGGATTGCAAGACCTTTCCAGATAGACGACAACGATACCTGCAATCTACAGCGATTAGAACTGATGTACCCATGAACCACTTATATTACCAATCCACAATGTGAAGCAGCTTCTCTGTTCTGAAATGACAGATAATCTAAAATAATTAAACTAGAGATCTTAAGAACAGACATTCGCAACAAGACGTCGCGACTTCCCTCTCGCATCCTGTCAGATAAAAGGTAAACATCAAGATTGCGAATGATATCTGTTAGGCGCGCACAGGATGTCACTAAATCGAGACCGTTTCCTCTCTCACATCCTGCCTTGAATCAACAGTCTGATAGATACACAGAATGCCCGAACATTCCGATAAATATGTGCATCCGGTAGGGTATAAATACTCGAACCGGTTTGTACAAAGTGACACACACAAGAAACAAACCCCAAAATCGCACTTACTTATCATTTTGTTTAATTTTGCGTACGATTCCGAAGACGATTATTATTGTTGGCAAAACTTATATTAATTTTGGGAACTAGCCTATTATCTTTGGACATATAATTGATCGAGAGTACGGTTAATTATTGTTTATTATTATTATCTGATTCATTATTAATAAAAATCTATCTATATGATCCAGTCTTGTTTTATTTAAATGTTGCTAATAATGTCTCATTATGATATCTAATGTTTTATATTTTAATAACGAAAGTCAAGTTGATGAAGTCGACTCCAATCGTCACAAAAGTAGAGGCTGTCGACCAGAGCGAAAGGGGATACGATTGTGGTTCGTCTCCGCATCCAAGGGATCCAGAGAGGGGGTTCTTGGATTCTGATGCGTAACCGGGTCGTGTAAATAACCGAAGAAATAAATTGCTGTAAATAACTATAATTAAGTTAAGAAGTAATGATAATGATTAATTTAATTGTTAATTATGATTAATTTATAGGTTGAAGTGATAATTTTGAGATTGATTTAACTTCATTATACTTTGTTGCATTGCTTAATTATAATTTAATTTTATTCTATTTTATTTTTTTTGGGTAATTTTAATTTAATTTAATTGTAACTAACTAATTTCGAATAATGGTAATTTCATGTAAATAGAGTGTGTTGCGAGACTCATGCAGAATAATCGTAATTACCGTAAAGGATAATAATTTCATAACCAGTTCAATTACTTCGTTTGATTATTGGTTCAAGCAAACCTTTTATTTGAAAATTCTTAATTTAGATTAAACTAATTAATATTTATATTTTATTTAATTGGTTGGAGTATTGGAATTTATTTTATTATTAATACTTGGCAGTTTTGTAAAATAAATTCGACTTTATTTAATTATTCTTTTTATTTATTTATAAAGAGATATGTTTAACAGTTTTCTTTCAGTATAAATGTGTAATTTATAGTAGATTTTTTTGACGATTTTTATTGATTTCTGTTTTGAAGAAATAATTGTTTAGATTAGTTATTTTGAAGAGTTAGCTATGACATCAGGGTTGGTTTAAACATGCTGCTTTGGATAGATACTTTCAATATTAAATAACTTTGAAGTCGCTAGCGAAAGTTGCAAGAGAGGGATAATTAGATATCGGTAGTACGAGATGAAACAAAGTCACTGAATAAATTTATGAGTGGGATTAAATAAGTTCATTATGGAACAAATGGACCAAATAAAGATGAAAATTTATATAAATTCATGAGACGAAAATTATAACTGTAATGATTACAAGAATAATATAATGTGATGTTAAAGGTCGGTAAAGAGTGATTACAGGCCCTCTTCAAGACTGCGATGCGTGTTTGAGAAATCGAGGTGGAGAATAGTTTATTTTAAAATTGTGAGAAATATCGAAACAAGCAGTAAAGCAAGGGAACTGAGTCTGTGAAAGTTACGATAATATAGTGACAGAGGTTCACAGACATACTATCAGAATTATCAAATTTGAACGATTAAATTTGACCTTATGTAATAGTAAGGAGAAGTGATACTTCCGAGGAAATGCTGAGTTATATTTGGTAATTTGACAAAATGAACTTAATAAAATTCAAGTCGTAAAATTTAAACTAAAACATGTCATCAAATATAAAATGTCTTATAATAAGGTAATTAAATCGAGACTCGAAGTGAATATTACTTTTGAACGTTGGTTGAAAGAGCGAGGAACCCTTTGAAGATGACGCAGGCTGCCCATAGCATGCAAGGGGCACGCGGGCAGACCAACGTTTATCTTCTCGGGGCTATCTTCGTTCCATCTAATCTAAAATGATAATTCATGAGTTTAACTTATAACGATAAAATGAAATGACGTATACCCCTCAGTGCCTGAGCTACCAGTCGCGCCATACTCGTTACAGGTTGAACCCGAAGGCGATGCGATGTACACACAACTCGTTGATGTGAGCGGAGGAGACGCGTCTGTTCCCGTAATGATTGATGAGTTATTGAGGGGAGTCTGGAATAAGTATGAGTTGCCGTTTAACTCAAAAAGTGGATGGGAGCTAAGAGCTTGCCAAAATGTTGTCGAGAGGAGGGAACACGACATTATCGTTTGACTTGACCGCCGAATCGATCGCTCCATTTCGATAGTAAGAAAATTGTTCATTTGGACCCACATCAAATGTCAAATTCACAAGAATTTGTATTGAGATGAAATATATTGTTTACAGTATTTTTTCTAAATTATCTCCGTTTTAAATAATATGTATATCCAAAAAAACTTTTCTCCTCTTTTTTTGCAATAATTTTTATGCAACTATTTTCATAATATAATGTTTTTTATCGATTATTAACATTACAAAGAGTTTTATCGTTTGTTTTCTTTTGCTAAATCTGGGAGCATAAAATGATTTGGATATGTTCCTTTGTCTGTTTGAAAAAACTGTTTTTCATCGTTTAATTATTATTATAGAGTTTTTCTATTTTTTGTTTCTTGGGAAGTGGCAACGAACGAAACATAACCAACCGCTTTCGGAGACGACTGATACCTTGAAAGAGAAGTGGTTGAGGTGGATTATAGCGAGGGTAATAACATCATTCCTTTTGGGTAGTGTACCCTGGTGTATTTACTGTGTCGCGTTTGTTCTGCTGTTGTGGTATCGTTTATTGTGGAGTGTTTGTGTTCTGTTCTATCGTGGTTTGATTGGTGTATAGTGTGCGTGTCAGTGTTGCTTTGTTGTGTTGTGAAAGTGTAGGTTTTTGAGACAGGTGTTTTTAGTGGTGTAGCTAAAATGTCGGATGCTCAGTTTGTCATGTTAGGAAGATGAAGTGTACGTGATTGATTTTCGATGGAACCGTCGTCGTCAAATACAAATTCAAATTTAGATATATTTAAATATGTAGTTTGTTAAAGAAATTTTAAAAATTAATAAGATCTAATCAGTGATGCCAGACCATGCGGGAAATCCCGCATTGGGGAAATTTTGTAAAACAGCGGGAAATTTTGTAAAACAGTGGGAAATGCGGGAAAAAGTGAATTGTAGCAGGATTTTTTTCCATCGTATAAATCAGTGTTTC
>MQRK01250323.1:21199-36904 GCA_001938485.1 Girardia tigrina
ATATGTAAATCTTTTCGGTTATAAAGTTTTTAAAAGTAATTACGTAAAAAAAATTGTATTGAAATTTATTAAAGTTATAAAGAGGCGAACCGAAAAAGTTGCAGAAATTGTAACTTTTTCCACCCGGTTGCTCTAGTTATAAAGGTTGATTAAAATTGTAAGCGTTTAGATATCAGCGAAGTGAAAATGGTAAATGAAAATTAATTTGAAATGTAATCAATAAGATTAATATTATTTTTTTTAAAAACTTTTATTATGGATGTCGACATAAGCATAACTAAAAGTCGCTGTCGTGATATACACTATGATTCGACTTTTCCAATGCACTGGACATTCTTACGACATGCGCATATCAGGAATTTACTAAGTGTTATTATTTAGCAATGAATTGAAAGTAAAAGTAATTTAAATATTTCTTCTATATTTATAGATATTTTTTGTACAAGTTCATTTTTTCATTTATTTTATTTTTATAATATTTTTGTGTAATACATATTTTATTATTTTATAATTTCGTACATCTCACGAGCTCGCGGCACCCAGGTTGGGAATCACTGGTATAAATAATAAGTGATTGGTCATGTTTTTGTTCTTAATGAAATGGAAAATTAAAGACTTACATACTTTTAATGCTACCTTGTACTATTTATAACCCAACATTGTTTTTACTTTTTAGAAATTTGTACAGAAATTTATCATTTAACAGTCTTTTTATAAGTGACTATGATTTATAATATAAGCTTTTCGTTTTCATACATATATAATTTCTGATATCCTGACGGTGCATTGTGCCTTCTGTTAATTTATGTTATACATTGACTTTTAGAGTAAACGAATCTCAGTATTGCCAAACATGGTTTTACGTTTTATTTTTATTTTTTACATTTTTTTGTGATAATCTTTTTTATTATTTTCTATACTCACTTTATAGTCTTATCGATAATTCAGTCCATTCATCTTTTTGACACCTAGTAAACCTTTTACAGTATTTGAAAATTCTTTATACGAAGAATTTAAAAGAAACATTTTGGACTATACTGGAATGCAGATATCTTTATCCCAGTTTTATTGCAGTGCAACTGATGTTTTATATTTTTCTCGATATTCCTATGTTTGGTTCATCTCTCATTTATAAACTTGAAATCCTCGTAATAATAATACTTGGAACTATCTAATTTAACACTCATGTTTTTTATAAGAGCTACACAAAACAACAGACCTACTGGTTTACATTACCATACGCGTCTCTTTGCTTCTAGAGCCTTTTTAGCATAGATTATCGTAATACAATAGAATATGCAGCGTCCTCAAGCCAAATACATGTTTTCTCAATTTCTCTGCACTAGAACACTGATTTATGTAGCGTACTAATAGGATAATCCCCAAATGAATGAAAAAAATAAATTGATTGATTTCAACGTAAGTCAAATACATTATGGAATGATACTATGATTGTAAGGTTTTTAAAGTGCATTTCATATTAATCGGAACACCGTGATTTTCGAAAATGATATTTCTCATTTTTATGCTATTTTAAATGAGCAAACCAAGAAGGACCCCCTTTGAGCAAGACTGGTTAAATAAGATTGGTACTGATGGATTGCCATTTAAAACATGGTTAAGTGCAGTACGAGATGATAAAAACAGTGCACATTGTACAAAATGCAGCGAACATTTCAACTGGAAATTAGCGGAATATAATATGTCGTTTCTTTACAAGGAGAAGGGAAAACCCAAAAGAAAAATGGCTCGGATAAGGCAAGATGCACCTCTGCTGAAATTTATTAGTAGTAGCACCCCTGACTATCTAAACCTAAGCATGCTGAAAGAATTAAAACAATGAATGCATAATTGAGGTACTGCATCCACTTCGTGGGTCATGACTTCCCAGTCCAGGCTGCTGATCACTCAAAAGTCTACCAACTATTGTTAGGACTTTAAAATGGTGTAAATTACCGTTGATCCATGGATCACGGTGAGTAGATTTTTGGAGGCCACCAAATAGACCTACTGTACGTTTCCTGTGGACGAGGAACTTTTAACAAAAGGATTTAACAGTTAAGCGGCATCTAAAGAGCTCATGAAAAAGGAACAGCCTAAAACTGCCGAAAAAATCGCTGCAATTAAACACAAGCGAAAATTAGAAGAACAAGTTAGAACTTTACATTAAGTTAGGGTAGTATTCTGAATAAATATTATTATTGAATCATTTTTCGATTGAAGAGGAAATGGAAGGTAGTGAAAACGTCGACAACTGCTTCAAGCATAGATGGAGGTGATTGACAAGAAAATTAATCTGGAAAATGACGAAAAGAAGTGATGATTGAAGAATATGTTTGTTTAAATATTAGATTTAGGCATTAATGTTTCGTGTTAATAATAACATTTGAATGTCTGAAATAAGTTGTAACCGTAATTCCGAGGATGTTCCTGGAACATCTATCACAAGCATTCAATAATTAAAATAATTTTCGAATCTCTATAAATAAATCTCACTATAATCAAACAATAAGAAATTATGTATAGCCTAATTGTCTTCCTATTTTATTAATTTTTAAAATCAACAATTCAACTAAATTTTATCTCCGTCAACAAGTTAATGAAAACATTTTTTATAAAACAATAATTACTTTCTAGATATTGATGTGTAAATATTGAGAAAAATAAATTATATTACACACAAAATAAATCATTTTAATTAATTAAACAAATTTTTGAGAAAATTTAAATAATTATTTGGCAAAAGTCAAATATTATGATAGATTGACTTTAGGGGCAAAACTGATTGGTTATGAAATAATTTTATTCATTAGAAATTGCATTCGAATTTATTTATTTATTCATATTTATTTGTTTTAAGTTTTTTTTGAGAAGAAACTTTGAATGTCTTTCCATTGAAAGCAAACTCACAATTATTTACACTTAAATGCCGATTTAGTTTATCAATAGAATAAAAAATGATTTCCTTTTAATTGGAAAATATTTTTGTAGAATTTCAGTTCAAAGTCTCAAAACGTTTTGTATTTTTATATTTCTAAGGATCAGAAATTTTGAATCTGAGCAAAATCTTTAAAGTAATACTAAAATCGCAAATCTTTTCCTTGGAAGGCAGATTTAATAAATCGAAAGTAGTAAACATCTGATGGGGCAAGCCTTACAAGTATAGGTGAAGCTGCCTATTCTTGTCTTTATAATATTTATTTGGGGCATTTTCATTGCCGTGCTGGAGATGATTCCAACGGGTGATTTTTCTTCTTTTTCGTTGTTCACATCTTCTTCAAAATAAATGTAATAAATAATTTTTCTTTTAATAACTGGATATCAAATTTTCCTTTATACCACACTATGTCTACGAAGCGCAAGTCTCTGACACTCGACGCAAAATTAAAAATTCTTCAAGTTGTAGACGACAACGTGAATAAAGCAGTTGGTATCAAGCGCAAACTGGGAGATATCACCGAAGAATTTGGCATTGAGCCATGTACTTTTTCTGCCATCGTTTTGGAAAAGGAAACAAACTAATCCAGAACCTTTTCCAGCTGTTTCGACTCTTCGGCAAAAAGACACCGTCCATCGGGCAAATGTGCTGAAGTTGACAAGGCTCACCTCCTATGGTTCAAGACGCGCCGATTCCAATATAACCATTAGTGATGAGCATTACGGCATCTGCGAGCTGCGTTCTATTTGTCAAAAGAAGAAATGACCCCAAAACTATTCACGTCGATTGATGATGATATTATGATTTTAAAACCTCCTAGTGACACTGATATCATCAATTCTCTGTTGCCATCAAAGAGTGAGACCGTGAGTGATCTTTCTGATGATGACAGCTCCTGTGATGCTAATGGAAAAATCCCACCACACGCTGAAATTCTTCAAATGCTACACAAAGTACGACTTTATCTGTTAAAGCATTCCTACTCCGCAGATGATTTCAGAAATTTAGACAATTTGTAATTTTGTGTTATCACCACGGTATTCAACAGTAAAACGCATACTACACACCATTGATTTACACTTTACTCAATTTTTTATCTCAATTTTTTTGGGTTGTCCTCTAAATTTTACAAATAAAATATACGGTATGCCACTTAGTGTTTTAGTTTGATTTAGTGAGGCGATTTTTGTAATTTGGACAGCTAATCGATATAGTTGCGTGTTTAAATGTTATTTTAGAGATTAACAATTAACTAAGTACTGTATTATACGTTCCACTTTTTTTCTGGCAAAAGGCGCTTTATTAATTTCGAAAGTTACTGTTGTTATAAACAGGGCAATGAAATTAGTATGAAAAAAGCTTAACTGTGACTCCAAACTTTTTTAACTGATCCAACTTTCTAATGTTTTTTTGCCATATCAAATTTCCTTTCCGACTCCAATGTCCATTGTAATGATCCTTGTTCTAAAGTGTTGAATCAAAACTAATCTGTCCTCATACTTTGGAGACCCCTCCTATTTTTCTCACAGTTCTTCAAGCTGCGAAAATAGTCATACTTATTCTTTAGATTTCTTTTAAAATACTTGATAGAATTTTCTACTGACTCAAATTCCATCAGTATTTAGGCATATTCGTGATACACCACAAACCATAATCTAGCCACTGGTTCTTTCATTTAACTTTTAATATCACTTAACTAAATATTGTTCTGAAAAGTTCTCTTCAATGAACATTTTAACTGCCCCTTTAGCTTGAAAATGAGGAAATAAAACTTTCAAATCACAGTGATTTTTTAAAACTTGTATTTCTCGTGGTATGGAACTGGACTACAATGTCAATTGGCCGAAGAATAATCAATTTATGGAACTGAATTATCGTGAGTAAATAGATGCTTGTTCTGAACACGTAAATAAGTTAGTGTTGAAAGATTTTTAGTGACATTTCTTTTGAATCATATGAAAAATGTTGGTTTGATGAGTAATTATTTAAAATTAAATTCTTAAATTACTTATAAAAATGACTTACATAGTGAGTTGTTTAAAATAATAATTAAATTTGCGGTAACGCAAGAAAAGAATTCTAAAGTTAGAAAATAAAGAATTTTGAAGTCTTTTTATTGGTAATATTTCGCAAACTCCACCAATTGAATATTAACTCAGTTATTTATTCAACTATTTCGAATCGAAACAATAGTGCTATTGCTGAGACGAGTGTCATAAAATGATCGATTTGTTCAGTTTTCAAATTCAACAACTCAATTTTGAAGTGATGTTGAAAAAAGTTGGGATAAAACAAAGAATCAATAGCAAAAATATTCTTTTGCCCAGAGTGAAAATCGAAAAGAACGTTGTTGATGTACGGATATCTAAATGTGGACCCTGCCAGCGAGTTAGATGGCTGACCCACTGATCGATTTGATTTGGTAAAAGTTGACGGTAATCTGATTGGTAGAGGACCATCTGATGAATAGCGGCTATGGATAGATTGGATTGATTTTATCACAGCTTTCCAGAAACTCTAAATTCCGTTTCTTTTTAAAATTTCTTTTCAAAGCTCACTAAGAATAAGGATCTGAATTTTCCAGAGCTCTGTTAATTGAACGAGAACCGGTCCTTATTAAGACCAGATATGTTGATTGCACAATGTTTTCTAGAAAGGAGAGATAACAATCTGGGGTAGAAATACATATAATAAACGACACCAATGCCAGAGTGCAGTGACCACGCTTCAAGGATCGTTCTGTGAACACAAATGAGGATTCAATTTTCTATAATTTTTAGTTTTAATACATTAGACCAGGTGTGGGCAACTACGGCCTTTAAGGCCACATGCGGCCTTAAAAAAATAAATGCAGCCTTCATGACAAGCTGAAATATCTAAAGCTCTGCGGCCTTTAAACGAAATATTTTGCGGTTGTGAAAAAAATATTGCGGCCTTCATGACAAACTAATCGTACAATGTTGACTGACGCTCATTTACAAGATCAATTACGTTTGAAAACAACTAATTTTGAGCCGCGTTTTGCTTGTCTAGCAACAAATATGATTAACTGATTAACACATTTTCTTGGTTTGTCTCTGTGTATTATTGTTTTATCCATATTATACAATAGCTGTATATATATTCAATTTGAGGAATTTATATAAGAATATTGGTGAAATCAAAATGCGGCCTTCGGCTGTCCAAAGGTTGCCCACACCTGCATTAGACAATGATTCTTATTATGAGTGCGTCCATCCATTCCAGGATCTTTTAATCTAAGTTCTTTAAATCAGATTCAATATCCTTTACATTCGAACGGAATTTAAATTCTAATATTCACTTCTGCCGAGTTTTTATCCAGTTGAATTCACGTTCTGCTGAACAGATTAATTTATATAAAAAACAAAGGCATTAAAGTTATAAAGAGGAACAGAAACGATTAACTTCTTTCGTCATTTTAAATATTAGTTTTAAATCTTTTCAATTATTTAAATTAATAACCAAAGTCATCCATTTAAAAATTTAAATTTATTTAAATTAATATAAAAAAATAACAAAATTATGTTACTTAAATAACATTTGATAAGCTCTAAAATCAAAAAAAAATCTTTCCTCTTCAGATAGACATTGCTTTAACACCGAATTATTAAAAATAATTAAAGCGAAAGTAAATGGTGCTTAAAGATTTCAATTAAATTAAATTAATATTTATTGAAACGTTAATTATTGAGATTAATCTTTTAATTTTAATTTTTGAATAAAAAAACTAGTCAAATGAAAAAAAAATTACAAAAATACGAATATTTTCCCCGAATTTTATTTTATTTATTTTAATAAATTTAACGTTAAATCATATTTTTGTTAATTAACTTTCTTTTCGTACTTCTTTTTTGTTCTTTTTAAATCAAACAATTAGAATTTGTAAATGTCTTTTTTATCATCAACAATATCGAAATGATTAAGAAAAGAAAATATAAAAATAAAATAATTTTATATTTTCGCCAAGAAAAAAATGTAAGTTTTATCTTTATTCTAAAAGAAAACGATGGGATAAAATTGTCGTATCAACAAATTTAATCGATTTGAATATAATTTTCATGTTTTCCATTTGATTATTTCCGGATATGTTTTCCTTTCGAAAATAAATAATTTACCATCAAATTGATTATTTCATACCAAATTACCGTATTTAAAAATATAAAAAAAAGCGATAAAAATATTTTATATATTTTCCACTAATTTTTAATGACACATAAAATATTTTTTCCATGTGTTTCTGTTGTTTTGGACTTGTTTATTTATCGATGCCTCTATGTTTATCAGATGGTGGTTTTAGTGCAGTTTACGTTGGTCTAAAGAGTTGTTATGGAAAGATATGTCAGTAAAATCAATAAAGAACAGATCAAAATAAATTATTTTTTTATGTTTATATTTTGATATATAATTTATATTTTTTTCGTTTTAGAAAACATAATTGATTTTCAATTTTTCAAAAGTATTTTTATAATTATAAGTAACATGGAGTATGTCCTAGTAAACGATTTTACCCTTCTGTCAATTTATGTCCTAATATAGGGGTCTGTAAATTAATATTCCTTTATTTGATATGATGAGGAGTTATTTCATTTTCATTTTGCAGATTGAGACTTACATAATATAATTTTAAAAAGATTTAAAATTTATTATATTATAAATAATTTGAAATAAATATTAAAATAAAAAATTAAATATATATTAAATTCTAATTAAATATATTCTAAATTCTATACATTTGGGTCCCGAATTTTAATTTAAAGAAAACCTTATATAATGTTTTACGCTATATTCAGAAATGAGATTAAAATATTATATTTTTATTATATATTATTGAGGTGCTGGTGGCTGAACCGAGTGGCGGCAACCAGCACCTCTGAATTGTATCGGGACTCAGTGCCCGGAAAGATAGGCTTGTCGTTTCAACGGCGGCTTTGTACCTATCGAGTCCAGTGCCAACCAGTCGATAAGTGAGCGTGTTCTGGCGCTAAAACCGGTCCACAGTGGTTCTTCGAAGTGTGTCGGTCCTGTCGGTGGTCCACTCGATGAGTCCAAGTTAGTCGTCCGGATGTCGATCCGCCGAATGATGCGGTGGTAGATCTGGCCCGACCGATTTCACCCAATTTAAGAATAAAAAAGTGAAAAGAAAAATAAGAAATCTGTTGTTTTTATGAAACATTTATTTTTACCGACATAATTACAAAATTTTGAATTTTCTGCGATCACCAACAGCTTATTTAAACACAGCTTATTTAAAATTATTTTATTAATTAATTTTAATAATGTTTTTTTTTCATTTCGGTCGTTTGACCGAAGCACCACAATTATCGATATTACAATAATGTTACATAAATACCGTGTTTCTCATATTATAAGTCCTACTCAAAATATAAAACATCCTTCGATTTTTTCAATTTGTTTATAAATTTTTTATATTGTAGACCTATCCCAATAAATAAGATCTCGTGAAGTTTTTAATTGATATAAAAATTTTTAAAAAATTAACCGATATAAAACGGCTGAGAGACGAAAAAGATATTCAATTAGTTTTAAAAAAAGCAATCGTTGAAGAGTCTCGAAATCAAAACCTAACTGCGTATTGTCGAGCAAAGAATCTTTATTAAAGACATATACGCAAATGGCGAGCACAATATTCCAATATTCTTGAATACAATGAAAATGATGCTTCAAAGAGAAAAGTTGGAGCTGGTAAAAAACCAATGTTCGTTGAATTAGAAAATGAAGTGTTTGAATGGTTTGCTGAAAGAAGAGCATCAGCTTTTGTTGTTAGAAGGAGAGATATGCAAACTTTTGCCATCTCGATTATTTCTCAATTCAATGTACCTGTTGATAAATTCAAGTATCAAATAACTGACTTAATATATTTTTGAAACGGTTTGAATTATCTCTAAAAAAGTCGACTACACTCTTTAAATTAGAAGTTGCCAAAGTAGTTAGAAGAGCTCTTCCATTTAAAACATATATTGATAGTATTGGTTTTTCACAATATCAACTCTCCAATATTGTTGCTAAGGATGAGACAACTATCTATTTGGGCCAGTCTTCACTTACTACAATTGATTTTAAAGGGGCATCATCCATATATATTGTATCCACTGGTTATGAAAGCGCTCAAATATCATGTGTTTTGAGTATTGATTTAAATGGAAAAAAATTAAGGCCGTTAATTATTACGTAGGGGAATAAAGAAACAATTACTTCTTTACTTGGAATAAATATAATTGAAACAAAATAGTTTGGGGCACTCAAGAAGTAATAAGACAAAGGATAGAATATACATTTCCTTTAATTTTACGTGGCTCACACCGAGGTTTGCTCATATGGGATTCGGTAAGTACTCATCGAGCAAAAGAAATTGGTAAATTTTTGGATGAGCGAAGAATTGATCAAGTTATGATTCCATATGGAATGACCGGACATTTACAAACATTAGATATTACAATAAATAAGCTTTTTAAAGATTTTCTTAAAATTGAAATTAATGATTATATTGAAAATAGGATTGAGAGAAATTCAAAAGGAAATTATATTAAGGCAAGCTTAAGTGAAGCCGTATTATATGTAAAAATTGCTTGGCATAGAGTAAGTAATGAATGTGTTAAAAATGCTCTTCGTGCAGGATATTTCGACAAAAATCATACATTTAGTGATTCGGCTATAGCAAAGCATGAAAAATATGACCCATTAATTACACGCGAAATGATATTTTCTAATATCGCGATAAACACGTCTTCTTTAAATGATTCAAATATTCCAGAACCAGATGAAATGGTCATTTTTAATGATAATTAAACTCGATCTGAAATTAAATGTTTTTTTTAAAATAAAATAAATAATATTGTGGCTGAATTCGTAAATACACTTCAATAATTTATATTCTTATTCATATTTTATTAAATTTATATTGTAGACCTATCCCAATAAATAGAACCTAGTCTACTTTTTTGAAAAAAATTTCTAAAAAAATTATATGGATGACCTTATATAGAGGTCTTATATAGTGATAAACATGGTAAGACGTCAATATTATATCAGACGTTATATTGTAGGTTTGTGTGATAACCCTTGAAGCAAATTTTACTAAATTCTCATCAATAAAATATCCAAAGAAGTCAATAATAAATGCATCATTTCTAATTTCAAAACACAGTCTGTCTTTCGATCAATTCATGCACATTTAGTGAGAAATACTTAACAGTCCATAAATGTTGATATGGCACATTTAATGCATCCGGACTTTCTTCTAAATCGAATTCTTCATCTGAATTCAGCAGAGATTCGTTGTCCACAATGTGTTCTTGAAAATCATCTATGATAACTTAACACAAGTTACAACTAATATTTTTTCGAATTTATTTTGAGAAATATCAATTTTTCGAAACTTTGCTGTCAATTTAGAACTAGTAGAATGAATAAAAGAATTGGACATTCCTAGAGAATTAGTTTTTAAGACATACTTAAAAAATAAACACTTAAAAAATATGCATGCTATACAAAGAAAAAAAACTATTATGTGCACATAAGATAAGGTTCCCAGACAATTGGATAATGGGGCATTTGGGTAATCTGGCAATAGGTAAATGGGACAATTTGGTAATGGAACATTCGGGTAAATTGGGGTTTCAAATCTCGGCATTTTCCAAATCCCTGGATCCAAGAATTATATAATTTTTATTATATAATCATTTTTTCATGAAGTAAAATCATTTTTCATAAACTAAATCATTTTTTCATAAACTATAATCATTTTTTCATAATGAATAAATTTAAAAACAATGGAAATTTTTATAAAACAAAAGATACGCCACTTCAAAATATATTTTTTCATTATAATATATTTCGAAGGTTTTTCATAACTTTCGTATACAGTAGAATTTGCATATTAGCACGTCGGAAAAAGTCAGAAAAAAACTTGTTATTAGACGAACTTGCTATTAGACCAATTTACACTTTGAAGTTCGCATTCTCAAAATACCGTTTCAGTTAACCAATTTAATTGCTTTCTAATTAGTGTTTTCTTATAGTGTTCACAACACTTGTTTGTTGTTTCAATACTTTTTTACCACAGCAAATAATGGCATGTTAGATACAAGGGGCCAAGAAGATTTATTTGACCCGTTTTTGTACTAACAAAGAAGATTTTATAGAATAAAATCTCCGCTCAAATTTCTGAATTTTTGAAACAGTTAAGGATTATATTAAATCGATTATTTTTCGAGTCAGTTAAAATTAAATCAATTATTTTCAAATCAGTTAAAATTAAATCAATTACTTTTAAATCAATTAAATTTAAATCGAACGATAACACAAGACTGTTATAAAAAATTTTTATTAAAAGTATTTATAACAATATACACGATTACAATTAAAATTAGCAAAATATGAGTAATATCCCTGTGTATCTTGTCGGATATTATGTGACTGGGAAACTACCGTTCGCTACTCTCGATTATTTGAAAAATGTATAAATAAAGATTATTATGTGATATACTAAGGATACTATAGTTATAGTTTTAGTAAAATTAATTAATTAAATTGATTTTAATATAATAAAAGTAATTTCAACATTGCTACCCCATAAATCAAGAAATTCCTCCAAAATTTAAATATCCTTCCTTTCTCCAAATACGACCGTTAAAAATCACGATGGATACAATAATTAATTAATCGGCTGAGGAAATTTATAGAGATAAGTGCTTGCTAAGCGAGAATCAATACTCTCAGTAAGACGAAAAGCTGGCTACGGGCCTGATATTATAACATTAAAATTAAATTTACAAAAAGTTTTTTTAAATTACTTTTATTTTTAGTTAAAATTTTTTTGACTTAACTTATAGCCAATAATTTTATTTTTTTAAATTTTAATGGAGTTACAGCATTAATTACCCTAGTGATTTAATTTCCTCTCGAATTAATTTCCCTAAATTAATGCTTAAGAGAAGAATAGAATTACACATTTTACAGTGAATTAGAAATATTTAAGAAATGGTAGATATAAATTTTCATAAAATATTAAATAAAATACCTTTTTTATGATAATAACTCAAAGCATGAAAAGATAAATAAAGAAAATATAAACGATGAAGCAAAAAATCATTTTTACTTAACATTTATTCAAAAAATGACTTTTAAGTCTGAAATCTGCTTACGACAAATGGCACATTTAGAAAATTCATTATTGTGGACTGCAGTATTGATTATATTTTTTGTGCAGTCATAGCATACGTTTGCATGTCCACATGAGTGATGTATGCTTCCAGCATTATGTTTATGACAAATCATACATATTATTCTGTTTGTTTGTGAATCTCTGTTCATGCAATCAAAAATACGTAGAAGCCTTACATTTTGTATCAATGCAGTATTATTTGCAGTCTCACTTGATTCAATCAAGTTTTGTTTAATCAAGTATAGAAGTGAATTTGGAAAATTTTGAATGTTCAAATGTTTCTGAATAAATGAGAATTTCGATATAGAATTGTTCAAGAGCTGCTGTCTTAAATGGGGGTCTACTGTTAAAAGTGCACTTGGATTTCTTTGTCTAGATGTCGATCGATCCGTGCCGATTCGAAACTATAATCCACAATTGTATTATTTAATTGAGTTATTGCATTAATTTCCCCAAGGAATTAATTTCCACAGTGAATTAAATTAACATTCAATAATAAAATTAAATTTATTAAGAAATTAATTCACTGGAGAAATTAATTCACTAGGGAAATTAATTCAGTGGGGAAATTAATGCGTTACTCCTTTTAATGTCGATATAAAGTTGAATAATAAATATTAAAGTTACATTATAAAAAAATTTAAAAATACAATGTACTTACAATTATCTATATTGCGTGAGCAACAATTGATATTGAATATATGTTATAATAATATTGAATGTTACCCAATTGTTCCATTACCCAATTGTCAATTTCCAATATGGTATTACTCAATTGTCCATTACCCAATTGTTTGGTCACCATGAGATAGACCAGAACTCAAATGGTTAAATATAATATAGAAAATTTAAATTAAATATATAAAAATAAATATGTATTGAATGTATTAAATATATATTAGAGTTGAATGTTTAATTATTATTAAAATAAATATAATTTTAAAAAAATTGTAGTTTACTTTAATTAAATTTTAAAAGTTATAAATTTAATAATTTAAAATTATGATCGAAATAAATAATTTTTTATTGTAAAATTATTAGAATGTTTTAGGATAAATAAAATATTATTTAAATAATAGAAATTTGCGAAATAATGATTACTTAAAGAAAAGAAGTGAAAATTCGTATAAATTTCTGAAAAGAAAAATTAATAACTGTGCTTTTTAAATTCAAAAAAGAATCCATCTTCTTGATCATATTTTTGATTTTCTCTGTTGATGTGGAGTCTCGCAATTTCAATTCCCTTTTGTGTCTCCATTTTTGATACAATTAACCAAAAAATAAGATGTTAATTTTTCTTAATTCCATTTTGTGTATGAGTAATTTATCGACCATATTTTCAATGTTTTAAAGATATATCTGTGCGACACCTCTTCCTTTTTCATAATTGAAAAGATTCATAAAAACTTGAATAATAGAAGATGGTTTCTAAAATGCCATTTTAAGTCGTTCCTCAAAATTGGTCGACTGCTTCATAAATTGGAATAAGTTACTTGGCCAAGAATCCTTTGCAGATATTACTTTGAACATCATCTTCAATTTTGTCAATTTAAAAGAATCTTCCGTATTCTGTAAGTAATTCGGAGAGATTCTGTTTTCCATTGAAATCGGAGGGGCTTTTAGTTTCCTCCCCGATAATATGTGGATCCCTGAAAGAGATTACAGACCCACTGAGACGATATTAAAATTAACCTACTTAGACCCGGTCTTATGGTCCGTGTGCGGGCGCTTTTATTTATGGAGCTGTCAGTTCACCCGAGTGCCATTCGATCCACAACTCGAATAAGTCTAGATTTCAACTGTAAATTGCACCGAACCTACCACCGGTATGATTGTGATCATATCATGTTGCTAACATGAATGCCTTGCGGTAGTAAATCAAAACTCTTCAAATAAAGTGAAATCAAAATTTATTTGTCATAATTACAATTCCACAAACATTATTGATTAAAATGACTTAGTTAAACAAATAGATTTTTTATGAAAAAAATGGCTGTGGATCTAACAGCAAGGCAATAATTTTACTTCATTAAATTTTCGTGTTGAAAAAAATACATAAAAAAAATTCTTGAATAAAGTTTTATATATTATTATCAAATATTGAAAGATAATTACAGATCTGATTAGTTTAGATAAAAATTTAGTGAAGCAATTTCTATTTATTAAAAGCAGTTCAAAGACGAATATTAAAGCTATTATAATAAGTATTGAATTGGGGAAATTTAATTTATTTATATTGACTATCAAACCAAGTATAATTACTTAAATGTTAAGCTCCAGTATTATCAAATAATTGATTTGTTGTCTTGAAATTATAATAGTTGTCATCCCCCAGACTCAGATCCATGCCAATTTGTTTTATTTTTTCTCTCTTTCGATAGTTAAATGTCATTCTTTTTATACATATCCTTCTTTCCTTTTAGACTGTCAAGATTTCAAAGAATTGAGTCGAAAAGAATGAGACAAAACGTTTATAAGACTGATTTAGACAGCTACGAATTGCTTTTGTTTTCTTTTCATTTAATATAGGCATTTTTCTTTTAATCTTTCATTGAAATTGAATAAGTGTTTTTCAATTATATAAATTGAATTTAAAATATGAAAGTAAAATAAATGATAACAATGTATGTATTAATTGAACATATGTTTGAAGACAAGAGCTATGACAGTTGTTTCGGAATAAATCTTTATTATATTATTATAATATTATCAACATTTATACCGAGAACATCTCTTTCTTTGTTCATAAACAATTTAAATCGACATTTAGTATATATGCAATAAATAATAGTATAAATTATGAAAATTGAAATACGATTAAATTAAAATGAAAAGAAAAATTAAAAATGTGAGGGATAATTGTGAATGTTGTAAGTTTGTTGTTTTTATGCTGTTTAGATTTGTGACTCTCCTACTCAGATGGGATTGATATGTTATTTGATTAATTATTTGAATCTAATGAAATTAATTTAATGATATTAAATTAAAGTACTAATTAATTAAAGTTTGATAATTATGAATTTTAATAATATTTTCAGTAAACGATTTTAACTTATTAAATTTAATATTTTAGTATGTGTGCCGTTTTATTGCCGAGTAATCGTGCACTTTTAGGCAAACTGCATCGACCGGAACAAGTGGTAATCAGAAGGAGCTATGTCTGGGCTATAAGGCGGGTGAGGTAGAATTTCCCATCCGGCATTTTCCAAATAATTTTTGACCGGTACTGCAACATGTGGCCGAGCATTGTCATGATGGAAAATCAATTTCTCGTGTCTGGTCGCCCATTCTGGCCGTTTTTCGGCTATTGCTTGCTTCAAACGTATCAATTGTTGCCTGCATAGCTCTCCCGTGATCGTCTGGTCCGATTTTAACAGCTCATAGATCTCACCCTTCTGATCCCACCAAATACAGAGCATTACCTTCAAACCATGAATATTCGACTTTGGTGTCGATTTGGCTGGTTGGCCTGGCTTCAAATATGATCTTTTACGCTTTGGGTTGTCGTAATGAATCCACTTTTCATCGCCAGTGACAATACGATGTAAAAACGGTTTCTTTT